>LQNS02278096.1:17460865-17475155 GCA_001587735.2 Parhyale hawaiensis | reverse complement strand
GGCGGTAGTTGCTCCTGTCTGACACACACTTTTTCTTACTTTTTACAATTGGCGATATGATGACCTGCATTAGATTATCTGGTAGGAAAGATAGAGTAAGGCAGCCAGAAAGAAAGGCAGCAAGTAAGGTTACAAGCTTCGGAGGGGTGTATTTGTATGCTTCGGCGGGAACGTTGTCCGCACCTGTTCCTTTATTATTTTTAAGTGCTTTAATGCCTCACGGACTTCGTTGTCCGATACAGTACATTGGTCATCAGGGGAGATCACATGATCACGAATACCATTAACATAATCTTTATGCATGCTGTCATCAAAACAGTTCCTAATGCCTTCATAAATGGATTTCCAGAATTCAGCAATAATACTTTCTCCTGTGATTCCATCTATCGATTGAGCAAGAGTGTGCACATTCGGTTTTAGATTTTTTATTTCCTTCCAAAAGTCAATGCCCCGATTTTGAGTAAGTTTGATAGTTAGTTTTCCGCTCTGAGCTCGTCCTCACGTCTGCGCACTTGCTTAAGGGCAATTCGGCATCTGTTTTGTAGCTTATTTTTTTGTATCCACAGTTTGCCATTACGAGGCCTTCTTGCTTCTCTCCACGCATTGAATGAGTGTCTGCTAGCTTCGTGAAGTTCCCGAACATGTTCATTCCAGCCTGGTACGTTTTTTCTACGCCTGTTGCGTGTATTGCCGAATATACGACGCCCTGATTCAAGAATGGCTGATTGTATGTCAACATTCAACTGCAGGTGTGTGAACGGCACTTCAGAGAGAGTGAAGTAACTATGTTGACCCAAGGACTGGCGATACTACACGCACCGTACCGTACCCATCCTCTGAAAGCAAGTTCTCTGGGGGAAAAAGCAATTCTGTAAAAGTTATCAAAATATAAGTTACATAGCCTAGGTAGTCAGAAATGTTGCATAGAGCTCTACTCAGAAACCCACTCAGTGTCGTGTGTAGCTAGTGGAAGTATAGCTATGTAGCTACTTAGATAGAAATATAGGGCTTAGGCACAATGCTCCCTCATATGCGATAGGCAATAAATATGAGGTATTGTTATATTTATGGATTTATTCAAGTTTTAGGTTTATAACTCCCCTCACGGGGCGTAGCATGAGCCATAGGCGGATGATAGACCATAGGATTAGGTTAGGTAGATTCGCCCATCCTATGTTATGGGAAGTAGCACCTCAAGGAGGATTCTATAGGTTCCTTAGCCATTAGCTAGCCCTAAACTAAAACGAGAACCAGTCGTCATTACAAGCAGATCCCAGGAAACGTACTCCAAAGAAGTGTTTCCAGAAAAGCTTTCATCAACGACATCGTTCCTGGCAATATATGATACAGATGATGTTAACTTACAAGTTCATTTATTCACGGAAGGCTTTATGACAGCGTTAGATGAATGCGCCCCTATTAAAACTGTTACCATGAGGCGACCACCTGCACCAGGGATGATCGAAGAAATTAAACGAAAAAGCAAAGAAAAGAATACTCTACTTCGACGACTGAAAACTTCTAGGAATGAAGAGCTCTCGAAGGAGCTCAAACGTTAAAAAAAAAATCTGAACAAGTTAATCAACGACGCAAAGCGAACCCATACTCACAATGCACTAACACCAGCTAAAAGTGACTCTAAACAGACCTGGTGCATACTGAAAGACGTAGCACAAAATAAGAATCAAATACAGACTGTACGTCTACTCGACCCACTTTTGAAAGACACTGAATTTAACATCTTTTTCGCGGAAGTAAGCAAAACGGCGTTCGAAGAAGCTACTAATCAACAGCCACCCTTGGTGCCTAACAACGACCAGCCTGAATTCGACTCTCCCTCAAATCCCGCCCTAGACTCAAAACGAACGTATCAGAGTCCTGAAAGGCAACATGTGCTTCCATGGCGACCAAAACCAATAAACACTGTCAGTTACCTCAGAGATATGATCTGTATTCCCTGAAAAACCCTAAGGCGACAGGACTATATACCTATCACCTACGTTAAAGATGCATTTTCCGTTGTAGGTCCTTTCCTTCTGCATATCATAAACATTTCAATAATCACTGAAACATTTCCTATTTCCTGGAAACAATCTATCAGAAAACCCCTTCATAAGTCAGGGGAGCAAGAGACACCAGGGAACTATAGGCCGATAAGCCTATCCCATGCTCTCAAAACTACTCGAAAAGGCTGTGGCAAACCAGCTAGCGGACCATCTCGATCGGTCAGGTATTCTTCACGAAAACCAATATGCCTACAGAGCACGTACTAACACGCAAGATGCTCTTCTAAACATCACTGAAGCCATCTACCGGAATATGGATCAAAGTTATTTCACACTTCTCCTACTACTTGATCTGTCCAAAGCATTTCATAGTGTTCACCATGGTATGCTGCTAGATAAAATTACATCAATGAACATTTGCCCTAATTGGTTTGCTAGCTAGGTATCTACAAGACAGGTCGCATGCTGTCATGCTCAATAAGACTCAGATCGCCCTATATTATGAACAGTTTTGGTGTCCCATAAGGATCGATCTTAGGACCAATTTTGTTTTCAATATTCGTGAATGATATCCTCTTGGATTAGCATAACTGCACCTTCTCTATGTATGCCGATGATGTCCAAATTGCAATTCCATTAAAGGGGACCAACCCAGCGAATATGGTCAGATTTTGCCATTTTTGGTTTTATAGTGTAATTTGTACCTTGGGGGAGGCGGACCTATGATGAAAAAATTAGAGTCCTTGACGCACTGGAAACCCCTCAAAATAGGGTCAAAGTACCCCTTAAGGGGGCAAATATTGAATGTTGACTGATTACGCTGAAACTAGGTAGTTATATGTAAAATGAAAAAATAAAAAATTTCATTCTATGAAGTTTTCCCATTTTCTTTGTGATTTTCTGTTTATATTCATATTTTCAGCGTGGACTAATATATTTTGATAAAAATAAAAATTTAATAGCTGCCCATTGAAAATAAAATTTCATAGAAAACGGTGAATTAAAGATTTTTCTTTGAATTTCTTACTTTATTTTCGCAATACCTATCACAGGTCATAATTATATGAATTTTGGTAAAGAAAACATGCATACAGTTCTATATATACGGATTTTATAGTTTTTTTTTTGCTCCAGTGAAAAGGTATGTTTTTTAGCACTCATATCATGTTTTTTCTACATTTTTTATGCTAGGAAAAAACTAAACCTGTTTTGAATAGCTAAAAACTAGGGCTATCTTCTCTCGTTTTTTTTTTTTTAAATTTCGGATTAGTTTCGATGCTACGAAAGGAGAAAGAGGGAAAAAGGGCGTGAAACGTGTTTTTCATGGGAAGCCAAATTTCTTCTATTCTGACAAAATTTGTAGAAAAACCAGAAAGAAATTGTAATAAAGCCGACGAGAGATTGTAGCCATAGTCTTTGGCTTTCCAAAACAGTTTTCGTTTTTTTTTTCTAGTATGAAAACTGTAGAAAAAACATACTATTGAAAAAAAACATCACTTTTTTCATAGTTTACCCTGAAAATCGCGAAAAGAAAGAAAACTACAAAGGAAACGGAAAAATGTCATGGACGAAATCCATTTCTTTTTCAATTTTACATATTGTCTGCAAATTTCGTAAGAATTGGACCGCAAATAAAAGAGTTTGCGAAAAACTGGGTTGGTCCCCTTAAACCAAAAGAAGAACAAGACGGTGAATATGCGAAAACTCTCCTGAACAAGCTGAAAGCATGGTACACTGCAAATGGGCTAAAACTTAATGCAGATAAAACCCAATGCATCGTATTTGGCACTCATCAACTCTACAAGCAGCTGCAACCTATCTCTATTTCCTTTAGCAACTCAATCATTACCCCTCGTGATGTTGTCAAATGATCTCAAATCGCTTGGTGTGTGGTTGGATAGACATCTAACGTTTGACGATCACATTAAAAAATTATGCAATATCGTAAACGGCACGCTAATATTTCTCCATAAAATCAAACATCTCTTGGATCAAAATTCTCGTTTCCTTCTTATTCACTCGCTTGTTTTCTCTCATTTCAACTACTGTAATCTGGTCTGGCGTAAAGCCCCTGAATGTCTGATATCAGATGTACAAAAAGCCCAAAACTTTGCAGCCAAAGTTGTTCTCAATGGAAAATTTACTAAACACGATCATGTCAGCCCACTGTTAGAAAAGCTCCAGTGGCCACGAATCAGCACAAAATAGAAGATAGATGAAGCCCAATACGTCATCCGTTCGCTGCATGGCGCTCCTAGAAATGCCGAGGTTGTGCAGTTTACTCGAAACAGTGAAATCAGTGGACGATCTCTTCGACGAGAGCATCTCCAAGTGCGCTACAGCAAAAAAAAGTCTGGTCAACCAGCTCTTTCTATTTCTGGAGTTATGCTTTGAAATGCTCTCCCCCCCCCCTGCAATTGAGGATGTGACTGAATATAATCAGCTCACCAGGATGGTGTTGTCACACTTCGAGCAACCCCAATAATTGCACTAAAACTCTCAACCTGAATTGTGCTAAAATTCTCTAACTGAAAGAGGCATACTTTTCTGCCTGTAATAGAAATGTAAATTACTATTACTATCTACACCTGTTCTTTTGGCTTTTTTTTTTGCATCCGAAATATCAATATGTACTAATAGATACACTAGTTGCGTACCACACAACGCGTTTGTAAACATACTTTATTTCCTTTGCTGTGTAATTTTGCGTTATAAATCTACTATAAATCTTGTGAAGTGTGATTATATTCAGTCTGTCATATATTCACAAACGCACTGTTGCGTAACATGCAGCGAATTTGTTGACTTACTATGATTATTTTGATGTGTTACATGCAGCGCATTTGTAGATTTGCTGTTTATTCTGATGTGTAATTGTATTCCATCTTTGTCCTAAGAGGCATCACAATATTACGCCAACGTGCAACGTATTTATCACATTGTTTTCAACATTTTTTCTTCTTTAGTTTAATTTTTTAATTTATTTTATTATTCCTAATATTATTTGTTATTCCGCCTCAAGGGTAGATGCTGGCGGGGCCCTTTACATGCCAAAAGATCGAGAGTCCTAAGTGCCGTCTCGTCTCCGTTGAACATGTTGCAGCTTGCCGCAGTTCCGGCTGGCGACATTTTTTTTTTTCTAACGCTAGATAGGCTCTCAATACTCCCCCCTCTGTTTCGGGAGGTGGGCTTCTAATTGAGGTGGCCGACCTATACGACGAGGCCTCTACGTACGGAGGACCATGGAAGCTACGAGGCCTCTACCTTCTTCCGTACGTACGGAGGACCATGGAAGCTACACGGGCGTAAAGTAATCGAACTGTGTAATCAGAGATGGAATGAAAACAATAAACAAACTCTGGCCAATCTTGTTGCATTTATATTGTTTTCGTATGTCGAGTTTTAGTATTACGTTTCGTCATTTTTATCATAGAATGAAGACGTTAAACAAACTCTTTCGTTTGGCAAACTTTGCCCTGTGTTAACTTTGAGCTTAATATAAAAGCACTCATGTTACGGTGTTAGCTTTAAAACTAAGAATTCAACACTCATGGTGCTGCGCCCTCCTAATATGTTGAGTAACTCATCCATATGAGAAAATAATTTATTTTCACTTTGCTTCTTTGCTAAAATTCTTAAGGTAACCGTGACAGACACTCTCGAGCATAGCAAACATCTTAGTTAATTCATATCTTCTAACGTGATCTCTGCTTACTATTCTTTTCTAATGCCCCACAGGCTGTTTTACATATATAAATCCTTGTCTATCACAAATCAGGAAATCACGGTTTTATAATTGAATTAACTTGAAAATATGCAGCGTCTCTTCCACTGTAATATAATCTATCTATTCTATTTTAAATAAATTTTGCTCCATTATGAGCATTACTAGCTATTTCTTGGAATTCATGTCTGTTTCTCACTCACTCCTGAATATGGTTAGCTGGTCTATGTATTCTAAATTTCCCGTCGCACCTTTCTTCTTTTTTTTTAAATCCCTGTAAACGTAACATTGTTTAATTCGCAACTATTTGCCCTAGCTCACTTTAGGCTGCGTACTGTACTTCATAATCTAAAAAAAAAAAATCACATCACTTCTGTGTAACCAAAGCTCCTCTCAACCGAAAATAGTGTCAGTATCATCTCCTTATTTAGATGCGGGCATTGCACTATTAGATTCACTGCAAGTTTAATGCCAATTATCTCTTATGATACTTTTTAGTATTATTCTGAAGATAGTACTAAGCATGAAAACCTCAGGATACTGTGTCCTAACCTTGTTGGACACAGCCTCCAGATGAGAAATAAATTTTAGTATTATTAGTATTATTGTAACGGTGTCAATATGACGTCCTATTTTTTGGGCAATAACATCAGGAGAGGTGCCTTTAGCAGTTTCTTTGATGAAATTTCTTTCTCCTCGTTTGTTAGGGCTTTTCCACGCCCCATTTCAATATACAAGAAGATATTGTTGTCGTTTACCTCAAAATGAAAAAAAAAATGTTAAGAGTTGTCAATCAGGAGATACAGCAAAATGTAAACTAACTCAACAGCGTTGCCATAAGATTTCCCTGCAAGTTTCATGAAAATTTGATTGTCCAAAAATGAGGTATAGTCAATTCTGTGCTACAGCTATTATTTCCGTTCTAAGTGTAGAAGGGTGTTCACATAATATCCCATTGAGTCTTTCTTCCAAACACATCTAGAAATGTACTATAATTAGCATCACAAGACTGTTCCTCAGGATTACTAACTAGGTAGCTATCTCAAATATACAGCACACATTATTATTAGAAGCTAGGTAGCTACATATTATATTCAAAAGTGTAACTCAATTTCCACAGCAAAGGTGATATCGCACAGAAAGAAAGAAGGGGCATACCTATCGCTAGTAGCCATGACATACATGGAACCCGTACACAAGGGTGCTCCCACACAGGATTAACGCGCAGGGGAACAGTAAGTCATGAAAGAAGAGGAAGAACAGATGGAAGATCAGTAGGAGCATGAAATCGAAAATGAGCGAAGTGGGCACGAAAGACAGACAGCCCGAAGGCCTAGCGAATGGCTAAGGTAACCTACAGGGTCCTTCTCTGATTGCTGCTCCTCATAAAATAGGATGGGCTAATCCGAACTAGCCCATCCTAGCCCCCCTGAGGAGCGGTTCTAGTAAAAAGAAAAAAAAAGGAGCATTGGTTGGTACTGACATGTAAACTGTAGTGTACATTGAGACTAGCTCGTCGCACTGAAATTCTAAACTCAGTGTAAAGAAATATTAATAGCCCTGAATTTGAGTCCTAACTGTAATTCAATACTTTGTATCATGCATCACTTATTTACTCTATGTAGCTATAAAACCATCATCACCCTACCCTCATCATTAGGCTGCAATGCAATATTTTGCCACTAAGGTTATATTGATGTCCACAGGTAGCTATTTGTTTGTTGCATGCCTATCATTACCTGAATATAAAAATAAAAAAATATGCTTTAATATTATCGTGTATTCATTAGCTAAGAGGGAGTGAGGAAGACATCATGCGGTTTGCGCTGGATAGGGGCCGTTGGAGGCAATTTGTGGCTGCCCTGTGGACCACTTGAGGTTCGAAGAGGACTAACTAACTATTCCTTAGCACATAGGCTAGCCTACAAGTTTTGTACAATCTAAGTTGCAACCATTAACTAGGTTCGGTATTATTGTTAGATATATTGATTAATTATTGATAGTTTGAGCCTCCCTACCCACAGAGTATCATCACTGTGATCCATGTAAGGGAAGGAAGAAAGGGCATAAAGGATGTCAAGAGAAACGTGGAACCTAGGCACGAGTCAATGCGCATGACAACAGCAAGTTGGACAAGAAGAGGAAGTACAGAACAACGCATCGTCACTCAGTAAGGGTATGAAGATGGTAGGAAACAAAGTGGGTTCGATAGACAGACATCCCAAAGGGCTAGCTTATGGCTAAGGAACCTATACAATCCTCCTAGAGGTGCTACTTCCCATAACGTAGGATGGGCGAATCTACCTAACCTAATCCTATGGTCTATCATCCGCCTATGGCTCTTGCTACGCCCAGTGAGGGGAGTAACAAACCTAAAATTAAATAAATCCATATATATATATATATAACATTACCTCATATTTATTGCCTATGGCATATGAGGGATTATTGTAGCTAAGCCCTATACGGTATTTCTATCTAAGTAGCTATACTTCCACTAGCTACACACAACGTTGAGTGGGTTTCTGAGTCCAGCTCTATGCAACATCTCTGACTACCTAGGCTATGTAACTTATATTTTGATAACTTTTACAGAATTGCTTTTTCCCCCAGAGAACTTACTTTCAGAGGTGGGTACGGTACGGTGCGTGTAATATCGCCAGTCCTTGGGTCAACATAGTTACTTCACTCTCTCTGAAGTGCCGTTCACACACCTGCAGTTGAATGTTGACATAAATTCTTCAAATGAATATGATAGCATGCAATAATTATTATTAATATTATAGCTATTAGATGCTTAAGCAGCCCAAGGCACAGCTATGGTGATCAAGAGAGGAAAAAGGAAGGGACGTGTATAGTATGTCGACAGAAATGTGGAACCCATGCAGGAAGGTGGACCGACGTGCATGCCAACAGCAAGTTGGGAAAGAAAAAAAAAAAAAAAAGAACAGATGCAAGTAGCTACGAACTGTAGGAGTACGAAATCAAGACTGAATTAAAGTGGGCACGAAGCACAGGCATTCCAAAGAACTAGTTAATGACTTAGGTAGGTAACCTACCCTAAGTAAATCCCTTAGGGGTGCTGCTTCCCATAACATAGGCTAAGGGTAAGCCTAACTGTATGGCCTTTGGCCCATTCTATGTTGTTGTTGTTGTTACGTAGGGGCGGCTCCGAGGGGGTCGGGTGTGTGGTGGAAGGTATGAGAAGGAAGGCAGGGAACACAAGAAGTCAGTCACAGATAAAGGGCTGTCCCATAGAGAGGTAGGAAGGAGGGCGGTAGGGTGGGTGGGACACTCAAAGAGGCGGTGTACGGTATGGGGGGCGCGGTGGCACTCGCGGCAGGAGTCTGAATCCGCCAGTCCGATCCTATGACGGTATGATATCAGGGCAGAGTAGAAACCTGAGTGCAACTGTGATAGAGTGGAACGGGCCGCTCGGGAGAGGACCGCCTCGTCGGGCGAAATCTCAGGCGGGACAAAGCCCAAAACCCTGTTAACGGGTAGGCGGTCTAGTGAGGCTTGCACGTCAGATCGGTAGAGGGAGGAAATCGCTGAGCGGTACTCTGGGGAAGGCATGATATTGTCAGTAAGTAGGTGGTTGATGTCAGGTTGGAATTTGATTGCTAAGTTGTGGCGGATGAGACGGGGGCCAGCCTGTGCGGTGACAACAGAGTGGACTCTGTGTTCGGGACGAAGGACGGAAACGAGTTCGGGACGAAGGGCGGAAACGAGGTATTGACGGCACTGGAGGTCGAGAATTGATCGATCCTCAGCATCTTCTACTCAGCGTGGAGATGGTCCACGGAAGCCATGTGGAGGCAACCGGTAGCGGTGCGGAGAGCGGCGTTTTGAACCGTCTGCAGCTTATGAATTGCGGACTGGCGAGCCCCAGGATACCAAACTGGAGCCGCGTAGGTGATGAGAGGTCGGGCAGATGCCCTGTATGTGAGAAGCAAGGTCTCCTTGCACTGGCCCCAGCGAGTGCCCGCTAGGGCCTTGAACAGTCTAAGGCGGCTATAGGCTCGAGCGGCTGTGGAAGTGATGTGCGGTGGGTGTCAAAAGTGACGCCGAGGATTTTGGGCCGGCGCTCTAAAGGAAGTGTAGAGTCGTTCATAGTGATGCCGGGGTCAAGTGTTGACTGATGAGTGTCGGTTCTCCATAGAGTTGAATTGGATTTGGAGGTTGATATGATAAGGCCCTTGTTTGCTGCCCTATCGCTGACTGAGGCAGAGTGGTCCGAGAGAGCGGTAACAGCGGTGAGAGGATCGCGATGGGACGCCACGACAATGAAGTCGTCGGCGTAAGATGTTACAGAGAGGTAGCAGAGCTGGTCCCGAGGGATGGGAAAGTCAGAGACGTAGAGGTTGAACAGGGAGGGCGAGACGACCGAGCCCTGAGGAACCCCCACCTAGAGAGCCCGGAACTGGGAGCGGGAACCGTTATAGAGGCAGCAGGCTGCACGACCCCTGAGGTAAACCGCGAGCCATCTAAAAACGTTGTGATGGAGTGTGGTGC
Source organism: Parhyale hawaiensis (assembly GCA_001587735.2). Classification (NCBI taxonomy): domain Eukaryota; kingdom Metazoa; phylum Arthropoda; class Malacostraca; order Amphipoda; family Hyalidae; genus Parhyale; species Parhyale hawaiensis. Next base: position 17,464,910 of record LQNS02278096.1, on the reverse strand, counting down.
TGGAAACTGAGGTGAGGACGCCCTCAGTGGGAACTGTGTCGAACGCTTTGCTGAAGTCAATCAGTAAGGCCACCGTGCTTTCGTGGGGTTTAGGTTTATTCATGCCGCGGGTTGCTTGGAAGGCCAAAGGATGTAGAGCAGATGTGGTAGAGTGCATGGGCCGGAAACCGTGTTGGTGAGGGGCTGGTGGGTAAGCCTCATTGATAAAAGGCAGGAGAAGGCGCTCTAAGACTTTCACAGCGGGACACAAGAGTGATATTGGGCGGTAGGATGATCCTTTATCCGCAAGTATAGATGGTTTTAAGATGGCAATTATGACAGCTAATTTCCATAAGGCGGGGATGTCTGCGTGAGCTAGGGAGAGATTATATAATCTGGTGCGATAGATGATACCCTGCGGGCCCAGATGCTTAAGATGTAGAATGGACAGTTGGTCTGGGCTCACAGCTGTGGAGGACCCTGACGCGACTATGGCCTCACGGACTTAAGCGGGAGTGGAAGGGGAGAAACCGTGAGCAATTGGGTGGCGTTTTCGAAGTAGACGCCTGGCCAGTCTGGGCGGTATATCTAGAGCAGGGGGAGAGGTGGCAGTAAATTGCTTGCAAAAGCCCCTGGCTATATCGCCGTTGTGAGTGAACGTGTGAGTTCCAAAAGATATAGGCTGATTGTGAAGGACAGAGGGCTGCTTGTCTGATAGTGAGCGGAGCAGAGACAAGGATTTACTAGAGTTGTTCTTGGGTCGCAATCTTGGATCGTTTGTTTCCAGGCCTCTTGGGCCGCACCGCAGATGAGGCGATCCACTTCTTGTTGTAGCTGAGGAAGGGAGGGGTCGTGGGGAGACGTGGAGCGAAGGTGATCGCGACGGGAGATGGCGTCTCTGGCGTCCGTAGTGAGTCGAGAGATACATTCCTTGCGATGACCGGCCGGGATGTGGTGCTTAGCCGCTGACAAGAGGGCCCGATTGAGGGCCCCCAGTCCGCCGCTACAGGAGGGGTCGTGGGGAGGAAGGGAGGGGTCGTGGGGAGACGTGGAGCGAAGGTGATCGCGACGGGAGATGGCGTCTCTGTCGTCCGGAGTGAGTCGAGGGATATATACCTTGCGATGACCGGCCGGGATGTGGTGCTTAGCAGCTGACAAGAGGGCCCGATTGAGGGCCCCCAGTCCGCCGCTACTGGAGGAGGGGAGTGGGAGGGAGGTAATAAGTTCTTCGCACTCGCGAGTAAACTCCTCCCAGTTAGCTTTTCTAAAGTAAACGAAGGTGCGTCTGGGACCGGAGGGGGTCGAGTCACTGGACTCGGCTCTTATCAAGATGGTTAGATGATCAGATGAGAGGGTGGTAGTAGTGGACCAGGAGTAGTCAAGTGTAAGATGAGCTGAGATAACTGTAAGGTCCGGAGAGGAGCCCGGACCGTCCCGAGGGACCCTGGTGGGCGTGTCGCCATTGAGGAGACAGTAGGGTCCACTGTTGATGGAGGCCCATTCTATCGCCCTGAGGAGAGCATGCAATAGAAATAAAGGTTATTTAAATATACTGAGTTAAATTACATTATACATTTTTATAGACTGCCCGATTTCAATACACTGAATGGCAAATGGAAGTGGGGTGGAGGGGCAGAACCATTAAAAATCAAAACTAAAATTTGTTCAAGAGTCCCCAGCAAAACTATTGTGTTTCTCGAGAGGAGGAAAAGTGAAGGACATGCAGTATGTTGATAGAAAAATGGAACTTATGTATGAGGGTGAATCAATGTGCAAGCCAATAGCAAACCAGAGAAGAAATGGAAGAGTAGAAAAGATGGGCCACCTCGTTTATAGCCCATCTTTGGGTAGATATTGCAGATTATTATAACTATATTCCTAGTTTAAGCATCCCTACCTACACTGGTGGATCCAGCCCCTTCTCATGGGGGGGCATTCGCCTCGGTGCCAGGTCCCCTCCCCAATTTAAATTCACCCCCCCCCGGCCCATATTAAGCCAAACTACCCCATTTTGAGTCAAGCACCCCCCACCCCCCCCGCACTCCATTGAGCCCAGCTCGCGGCATTTGGCCCTACAATATTGTTACCATTTAGCCATGATACATATCTGTATATTTTGTGAAGTCCCTTCATATTTTATGTATTACAGCCTTCTTCCAGGCCTCCCCCTAACAAAAAGTGCCTGGTGCCGACTCTGACTGTTATGGGGGAAGTCTTTTTAAAAAAGTACCTATCCATAATTTTGAAAGAAAATCATTTCATATCAATGAATGATTCTTGAATGAGTTAGATCCAGTGAGGAATGTATTTCTCACAATGAGAAAACACCAACATGGCCACAATTATTGTTAAATATAGACGCTTCGGAAAATATTTCATAGTAGGCGTTTCCAGAAAATACTGAGAGTAACACGTAACTGAGTAAGGATAACAAACTGTTTTAGAATAAAAGAAAGCAAATCTAACCAGGACAGCCACTAAAACAATAAGTAAATGAACTAGAGTATTGTGAGAACGCATACCTCCGCCAATAACAGCAATGGTAACGAAAAAATTTAAATTGGTCCTGAAACAAGGAATTCCTTTCTATCACCACCAAATTTTGATATTAAATTTGACTAAAGCATTGTGAGAACGCATTCCTACCTCTGCGAATCAAAGCAGTGGTAACAAAAAACTTAAATATGTCCTGAAAATTTACATCATCCCATGGTGCTCTTCAGCATTTAGGTATAATGATCTTTGCATATTTCATAAAAATGCGTTCGTATCTATTTGAGTTCTGTTGCCGACATTTATAAAATCAAAGCCCGAGCAAAAAAAAGTGAAATGAAAGATCACTACAAAAAGTTGGCTGTTTGCTCTTTGTAATGTTCCTAACAATCTGTGCAGATGTCATAAAAATCCGTCCATGACTTTTTGAGTTATTTTACGAAAAATAAAGTTAGTCATCTGTTCTTCCCAGCATGCTCAACGATCTCTGTAAAGACCTTTCTTTAACTTTTTGAGGGTCTAGTAAAGATAAGCACTCCCGTAATTGGCTAGTAAAGATAAGCACTCCCGAATTTCAGCAAGTAAAGATGAGCACTCCCCTAACTGGCTAGTAAAGATAAGCTCTCCCGAATTTCAGCAAGTAATGATAAGCACTCCCTAATAGGATCAAAAATAGTCAAGCACTCCAACTTGGAGCTAGTAGGCATATTATGGTTTGATGTTGTAACACATTCCATCAATTTGAAGGTTTGTTGATCAACGTTTAGCAAACACTTGCAAAGAAATATATAATTTAAAATACAACATTGAAAGAAGATGTCGGGTCAGGTAACCATAAAAGCATGTAAAAATTTAAGCAGATTGTTATTGTCCTGCAATGGTGTTACAAAATCTATTAAACTTGTCGTTCTTGTTTCGTTTGCTCTACATGAATTCGAGCAAATAAGTAGAAATTCTTTCGTACATTCGATCATCCTTTTATTCTTATTTTGTGTTTGTTCCAATAACTCTCCACTGCTTGTGTATGAATGCCTGTAGTCGTCAAGTGTGTGGTGCACAAGTCCAAGGTTTTTTGAATGTTCCCGTTCGCTCTCCACAGATCACTGTAAATCACTTTTCCAGGCATAACTACTTTCTTAATTATCGGCAACAGTGTTTCGACATTGCGCAAGTGTACTCTCTCCCTATAACCGTGGGAAGGTGTTGAAGTTGGGTCAACTATTCTAAATACCCATAGAGGACTCTGAGCATATATCCCCTCTGGCTCTTTGGTTTCTGAAATTTCGAGTTTATGACTAAAGCAGGAGACATCAATTTACTGAGGCCCTGACTTGAATTCACCTTACGGTGGCCTGAAAACTAAGTTAAGATAATCTATATACAGTATATTTAGATTAGAAGCTATTGTTTGATTTAACAAGGGTTGCGGAGTCTGATGGTTCAAGGTCCGACTCCGACTCCTGGCCCTCAAGATCTTCCGACTCCCGACTCCTTGGTCCAACTAGTAGATATTTGATGTGAACATTAAACATGTCCAAATAATTTTAGCTAGTATAAACATATCAAGTTAAAG
>LQNS02278096.1:17433835-17446903 GCA_001587735.2 Parhyale hawaiensis | reverse complement strand
ATTGTTTGATTTAACCAGGGTTGTGGAGTCTGATGGTTCAAGGTCCGACTCCGACTCCTGGCCCTCAAGATCTTCCGACTCCCGACTCCTTGGTCCAACTAGTAGATATTTGATGTGAACATTAAACATGTCCAAATAATTTTAGCCAGTATAAACATATCAAGTTAAAGATGCTAGGTGTATTGTACATATAACTACAATGATATTTTGCATCATTTGGGACATTAAATTGAGGACATGACATTAAATTAATTTGGGTAAAATTTTGCACCTGGTAGCTACATTATGTGAGGGGGAGCATGGGGGGCAAAATACTAAATTTTCTACCGATTGTTCTGAAACTTGCGTTAGCTTATGTATTTTTGAAAAAGAAACACAGTTTGCTCCCATAATTATTTTTATTTAGGCCTTAGTTTTGGAGATAATTGAAATATATACGTATATATATACTTATGCATTTTTTAAATTTCAAAGCAATAGAACTCAATGAGTTTTGATGCTACAATAAAAACAATGACAGTTTTGGAATCCTTCCAACATTGTTGACAAAATTACTGAGCTGGCCTCTCCTTTTTCTATTCTGTCCGGTCACTACGGTACTTAACTAAAATATAGGGGAAAAAATCTGTTTTTAGCTGAGTTGGAGAAAAATAGGGCAAAAATGGAAAATCCTGTTCTATAGTTTTGTTAGGAATGTTTCAAGGATTCCAAAATGTCATTGCTTTTATTCTAGCATGAAAACTCATTGAGTTCTATTCCTTTGAAACTAAGAAAAAAATGCATATAGCTATATTTATAGATATTTCTCATTATCTGAAAACCTAAGGCCTAAATCAAAAAATTTGTGAAAGCAAAATGTGTTTCTTTTTCAAGTGAACAATCGGTCCAAAGCTGATTATTTTGCCCTCCCCCCATGCCCCTCTTACCTAATGTACCAGGTGCGAAAGTTCTACCCAGCATTTTGTCAATGGCCTCATCATATGGAATAGGAAAATACATAGTAGCTATAGCTATAAAAGAGAAATGTACAAAAAATTTCAACATTTACAAAAAAATTTCAAACTTATAACTGAAAATTCAGAATTGAATGATATTTGTTTATAAATGGAATTCCGGAGTCGGGCTAAAAATTCCGACTCCCACTCCTATAGCAGGTGAGATTCCGACTCCAACTCCGACTTCCCCTCAAATCCTCCGACTCCGCAACCCTGGATTCAACTACACCACAGTTGAATCTGACGCAGACGTTCACCTTCCAACATGGACAAAAAGTGAACACTCCTCCGGTGAATGTTATGTCGCAAAAGGGCTAGAATCTGAGAGCTCATATGACTTAAAGTAATTTTAATTTTAAAATTCGATGTAACAATTTCGAATGACCAACTCTCATGCTATCCTGATGGCAACATCGGGGAGATTCCGGAAGAGCCAACTCATGCGCGGTGTGGCGAATATAAATATGTTGTGCTTCTATCTTGCGTTTGAAAGAGCAAAATTGTGAAAGCGTACTTTATGGTTCGAGTAACGTTTTCGAACCCATGGAGAGACCCCCCAGCTTATACAAGCATTGAAGGTAAGCATGCAGAGTGGTTGGTTTGTTTTGCTTTTTGATTAACTTTTCATGTTCTTATAACTTTTAATATGCCCGAGAGGGTCCTACAGATTTGATGGGAGGTGTTCTTGACCTGCTGCCGACTGATGCTCCTGGTTTGGTCGGAGTGTCAGTGGCGTCTCTCATTGGTTCCTCGGGACATGGTGTCATCTCAGCGACGCCACAAGTCCTTCAGCGGGTCCCCAGAGTCACTGTTAGGCGTTAGATATAATTGAAGACTAGAGTAAATTGGGACGTCGTATCTGGCGCCATCCTCGCGTTACCTTGGGGTGTTGTGTGAGAGTCTCCTGAGTCTACTTTGGATCGGCTTTTCTCGGACTTGGTGCGCGCCTATGTCCTTTCCCGCTTCATTACGGTCAGGACAGGCGATGAGCCCTGGTTTGATGATGCCTGTTAGAGGGCGCACCAGTTGAAGCGGGGGGCATATGCCCGTTGGCATACTAGCCGGTCTGCTGATAACTTTCAGCGTTTCAGGGAACTGCAGCGTCGAGCTGGTGCTATTTATGATGAAGCTGAGAGGGAGCATAACATGAGGTCCAGGGAGTTGTTAGCGTCGTCTGTTAGCGCACATAAGTTGTGGTCCATCTTGAAGAGCGCTGTGCATGGTGTGAGCTCTTCTGCCCCCCCCCCCCCTTTAATTGGTGCTGGTGGTGATCTTGTTGCGGACCCCGCTGCCAAAGTGGACCTTTTGTTGCGCTACATTGATGGGAAGCAGAGCCGGGTCGGGTGCGTATTTCTTTAGCGTGTGATTCCGAGCCAAGGTTCTCCGGTTTTGTTTTCAGATCTTCTGAAGTGCACCACCTTCTTCTTGACCTGGCCCCCTATGGGGGCACTGATCCATGGAGTATGTTTCTTTCTTCGGAGGGTGGCTGGTGTGCTCGCAGCCGCGATGGCTTCCGTGTTCCGTCGAATATTTCGGCTGGGCTCTTTTCCGGAATGCTGGCGTGTCTCTCATGTGACGTCTCTTCCGAAGGGCTCTGCTTCATACCGAACCTCCGACTATAGACCTATCTCGATCACACCTCTTTTGTCGAAAGTTTATAAGAGGTTGGTTGCGTCGAGGTTGGGCAGCTATCTTGGGAAGCAGGGCGTCCTTCCCCAACACAGTAGTATGGTTTTCGTAAGGGCTAGGAAACTTGTGACGTTCTGCTTCATATTTCTCATGTGTTGCAGCTGCTCCATAAGCTGAGATCGATGGGTATTGGTGGTTCAGTTTTCGCGGTAATAAATTAGTTTTTATCTGACAGACGTCAATGTGTAGTTGTTGATGGGAAGAGAAGTGAGTTTTTGGACGTGGTTTCTGCGTCCCACAGGGTAATGTTCTGGGCCCTTTGTTATTCATTGCATATACAGCGGACCTGTTTGATCTTGTTAATAATCAGAGCTGGGCAGTATCTAGATACTTTTTTGTATCTAAATGTTGTATCTATATACTTTTCAAATGTTGTATCTAAATGTAGTATCTAGATACTTTTTGCCTGTATCTAGATACAAGTATCTAGATACTTTTTTAGATACTTTTAGATAATATTAAATTATACATTCAGGAGAGAACAGTGCATCATCTGATCATGATGAATTCTACCAGTTCTCCAAGCAAAAAAGGACTCGTACATCATTCGAAATGATACTACTATAATTTTTGCGGGTTCCTAAATTTCATTTAGAAATCTTAAAGCATCACAAGGCTGTTAAAAATGTATTCCTCAAATACAACAACCTTCACAAAAATCGAAAAAGAAAACCACTACGGAACAAACAAAATCAGTACGACCAAAGACTTTTACAGCTGGCAAAAGCGCTGAAGCGCTGCCTTCGTCTGCACCTGTAGAGAGACTTTTTTCACTTGGAGGTTTAACCCTGGCACCCCGAAGAGCCTCTCTTTTCTCTTAGTAGTAGTAGAAACCTTTACTAGCGCTTCAGTTGCACACTGCCTATATCGCGCCGAACTATTCCTGTGTTTAGCCACAGGCTCGTGCGCCGCTAGGGCGCGTAATTTATCACATTTTATTTATTATAAAGTATTAAAAAGAATGTTATTATTTTTACATATAGCATATGTAATTCACAAAGAAACTGACGGAGCCGTAGTTGACGATAGCATTTATCGTAATGAAAACATCACAGTTTTTGATAGAGGTTACATCTGGTAAGAAAAGTCTTGAGAGCATTTCTATTAAATTGGCCTCGAGGTCCTTCAGAAAGCATTCCTCGGAGGACGGACTCTGCAGCCCTACCATGTAGGTCCGGATAGCATTCCCTCCGCTCGTCGGAAAACGTGGGACACTCGGCCATTAAATGCAAGACAGTAAGAGGTACGACGCAGTCATCACAATAAGGTTGTGGACGACCCATCCGCAGNGCGACAAATTATGTGGTATTTAAATACTACACACTCATCTCTGTTGGAACGCCTGAGTTGCGGCTACGGAGGTTAAACAAAGTTTATAACTAACTAACTAACCTCCGACTATAGACTATAGATAGACCTATCTCGATCACACCTCTTTTGTCGAAAGTTTAGAAGAGGTTGGTTGCGTCAAGGTTGGGGAGCTATCTTGGGAAGCAGGGCGTCTTTCCCCAACACAGTACGGTTTTCGTAAGGGCTAGGGAACTTGTGACGTTCTGCTTCATATTTCTCGTGTGTTGCAGCTGGCTCTTGATGGGGGTCATGAGGCAAGGTTGGTACAGCTTGACTTCATTGCTGCTTTTGATCGCGTGAATCACCTTCGGCTGCTCCATAAGCTGAGATCGATGGGTATTGGTGGTTCAGTTTTCGCGGTAAGTAATTAGTTTTTATCTGACAGACGTCAATGTGTAGTTGTTGATGGGCAGAGAAGTGAGTTTATGGACGTGGTTTCTGCGTCCCACAGGGTAATGTTCTGGGCCCTTTGTTATTCATTGCATATACAGCGGACCTGTTTGATCTTGTTAATAATCAGAGCTGGGCAGTACCTAGATACTGTATCTAGATACTTTTTTGTATTAAATGCTGTATCTAGATACTTTTCAAATGTTGTATCTAAATGTAGTATCTAGATACTTTTTGCCTGTATCTAGATACTTTTTAGATAATATCAAATTATACATTCAGGAGAGAATAGTGCATCATCTGATCATGATGAATTCTACCAGTTCTCCAAGCGAAAAAGGACTCGTACTTCATTCGAAATGATACTACTATAATTTTTGCAGGATCCTAAATTTGATTTAGAAATCTTGAAGCATCACAAGGCTGTTAAAAAATGTATTCCTCAAATACAACTCCACGTTACTTTCGTCTGCACCTGTAGAGAGACTTTTTTCACTTGGAGGTTTAACCCTGGCACCCCGAAGAGCCTCTCTTTTCTCTTTCAGATGCAATGTTTGAAAGACTCATCCTTTTGAAATCAAATGATTTCTGTGACTGAGTAAAACCCCCCTTCAGCCACATTTATCAGATGTGATAATCTTAATGTACGGAAAGGTTTATATTTTTTTTCAACACTGTTTTCGTTTGTTTACCTGTATTCCAACTTTCTTAGTGGGATTAGATACTTCAACGGAAAAAACTTGTGTCATTTATTAATTTTTTAGAAGCCTTCTTTTATTTGTTTATTAAAGATTTGCTTTGAATTGGGGTAACATCCACCAAAATATACGGCCTAAATTATTCTTTGCATTTGAATGTTATTGCAAAAAAGTCAATATACCTATTGACTTTGAAACTTCAATGGCATTGCCCATTTCTTTTAGAGACATGATATTTTATCACAAACAAATGTGATCAACTATTTAGCCTCTTTGCCGGAAGTAAATGTGCAACAGTCATTATTATTGTAATTACTAATCTACTATACAACAGTTATAAAGGAACAGAATTGTATCCACCTGAATTACATGATTTTTAACCATATGAACTAGTAAAACTATTACATTCAGTTGTAAAAATAAAAGTATCTAGAATTGTATCTATAGATACTTTCAACTATCTAGTATCTGTATCTAGATACATTTTTGAGTATCTATGCCCAGCTCTGTTAATAATTCACTTATTGGTTACACTGATGAAGTTACTTTGCTGGCTGTGGTTGTTTGCGATAAGCCTAGTGATAGGTTGGAGTTTTCAGAATCCATTCAGCATGATTTGAAAGTGATTGATTCCTGGTTTTCTAGCTGGGGGATGAGGCTAAATGCGGGCAAGACTAAGACCATTCTCGTGTCCAAGTCACGCACAGTGAGACCTCCTTTTCCTGCACTCACTGGATGGTGTATCACTTCCTTTGGTTGATAATTTGGTAATCTTGGGTGTCAATTTTGATCCAAAGTTGACGTTTGAGCCCCACATTCGTTCGGTTTCCTCACGTGCATTGCAGAAAATTGGTCTGATGAGGCGTCCTTGGAGGGTGTTTGGCTCAGAATTGGCACGTCGCTGCTTTAATTACTATGTCCTCCCTCTTCTGGAATACTGCTCCATAGTCTGGGGTTCTGCTGCCCATTGTCATCTGTGTTTGCTTGACAAAGTGGTTCGTTGTACGTTCATGTTGGATGGTGTTGTGCCTTGTGATCTGGCACATCGTCGCAAGTTGGTGGGGTCTGCTTTTCGCATAAAATTTATAACCGCCCTAGTCATCCACTGTCTGATTTTCTTTGTCATTTGTTCGGGTGAGGTATACTCGGCGTACTCGTGCTCTTCACGAGTTTGCCTTGGAACAGCTACGATGCCATACGGGCCAGTATTCTTGTTCGTTTTTCCATCGTGTGTGAATGTTTGGAATGGTATTGACGGCTCTGTCTTAGCTGGTGCTCCGCATGTCAGCGGCTCTTGATAGTGCTTGCGTGCATTCATGATCTTCTCTTTGGCAGGGATTCTTCCCCCCCCCCTTTTTATTCTCTGTTCTCCAGTCCTCTATATCTGTATTATGGCTATAGCTAATAGAGAGCCGGAGCGTAAGTTCCGGTGTCTTTTTGGGAATGGACCTATTGGTTTGTCTACTGCCGCCTATCTAATTGGCAGCTTTAAACGATCTGTACACAGAGCTATTCTGTGATCTCGGATCTTCTCTTTTTTTTTCTTCACACGCCGGACTGGTTGCGTGGGGCTTCGTCAACCTCATGGAGTTTCTTCGTTCCCACGTCGCTAGTCTGGTGTGATTTAATGATAATTATAAAAAGTTAATTTAAAAGAGTTCAAGTGCATTTTCCAGTGTTCGCTATACAGGGATGGTTCGTAGACCTTCCGCTGTAAACCTGCAATTAACCTAAAAATGATGAGTTTGAAATGCAGAGTAGAAGGTTAACCAATATAAATGATAAAGTAGAGTAAAGGGAGGTGGAGAAAAACGAGCACGTGTACCACAAACCTGTACTATAAAAAATTAGTAATGAGGAACACACGTAAAGAATAAGATGAAACGGCAGAAAAATGGAGAAAATCCAAGTAACAATGGATGGTTCACACGATCTCTTTGGTCCCGCTGGGTGCCCCTTGGATCCAACAAACATAAATTCAGAGACTAAAACAACTCGCGGCTTGTTTACAAACAAAGAAGAGAAGTGTGACGTCACATGGTTATCTTGTTTGAGTGCCCCGCTGATTGGATGGCACCCATGCTTAGAAACGACTCAAATATTCAATATTTTGAGCTGAAAAGATGAAGCGTTACTCAAATGAGCAAACTAAACTTTGATTCATTGAAAGACCCAATAACTTATTCTGAGCAAGTGACTGCCGCGTGCAATAGAATGAAAATTGTTCAATTGATAGTTTTGGAACAAGAGTGCATTGGCCTCTTATTTATAATGTTTAATTCATTCATCGATACCCTGGAAACATCAGACTTTGAAATATGTGTAAAAGAGATTTAGTTCTATAACCCTAGGTAACAATCCAGAAGATTCAGAAATCTTAAAGTTTAGGGATAGCACTTCTCTGTCCAAGTTGTTCATGTTACTGTCGGTCAGTGATTGTCTCCTGACGCCCTCTTTACACATCTTCCCCCAAATTGGCAATGGTAAAGAAGCGGCGAGTTGACTCCGTCTCTTTAAATTCGAATCAGAACAGATGCAAAAGCGGAGCAATGAATGAACAACGGCTTTTCAGCAGAGGACGCTTTTCTCACGTACGTATGCAATTCTTGCCACCATTTTCTTTGTAAGCAAACCCTAAACACAATTACATCAAAGAAAACCATTCCGTAGCCAGCTCGTGTCCCCAAGTTTCCCAATGAGCTAAATTCTGCTATAATTAGTAACCTTTTTAAGTCAATATAAAAATATATATTTAGGAATACAGTCAAAGGCACCGTACGAGTCAATGAATACGTTAACAAACTGCGCACACAGACAGTTGTACATTTCTATGCGTGTTGGTTACTAAAATGAATCGACCATATCAGTAGGGCTGACGCGATGTAACTTAGCATTGGGCACCACCACGTGCCCCAAGGACCTACGAGCATCACTACCCAGGGCCCCGGCTATAGCGTGCGGCACAACCGCCCAGGACTCATCCCAAACATCGGCCAGATCTCACGACCTAACAAGTTATAAGTACCTACCACGCCATGGTATCCTAGCCAGAGGGTGCAGCGTCCAAAAGTACGCAGAGTCCCTTTGAACCTTAGAGTAAATATTCTAGATTTTTACTCCGAGGTTTAAATACGAGAAGAAGGCACACAACTTTCTAAGCACCAATTCACTCCATATCTAAAGACAGAGGTCAACCCTGGACTTGAGTAAGACGGATGAAATTTGAAGAAACAAATCGATCTGCAAATCGTTGTGCTTACAGGGCATATCAAGGATTTTGTAGTTGTACATATTGGGAACAAAAGGTTATCCTAAGAACCCGCCTTGACACTTACGTATAAAATTCATTAGTTTTGGAATACATTCGACTTGCCTCACCCCCAAACATTTCCACCTCACAAATACTGTATCTGCTAAAGGTCGGTACACTGAAACTGAGCAATAATTACAAGTTTTCTCATTGATAAAACAACCATAATATTGCAATACCGATGTAAGAGGAGTGCTACCTATATATTGACCAGTATTATTAGTACATAGGTATTGTCCCGCTATTTCCGAAACTAAGACAATAGCGATCTAAGATTATTTAATTAGCTTACAGCCGGAACCACAACGTTGTGCTCAGGTGGCAAGAGATGAAGGACGAAAAGAGAAGAGAACAGAAGAAAGAAGCGCCCATGCGGTCGGTCCCTCTGTGGCCCTCCGCACGGGCGAAGGTAAGAGCCCCGCAGAAGAAGTCGGTCACCTCGATCGGCGGCCCACCTTGCGGGACAGAAAAATCTAGAGAACTTAACCTAACACTACAAAACTAGACTCCGCAGGAACTGAGGCCAGATGCTACATTCCCTGCGGAGAAGGCACTCGGGACCGTGGGGCGCGTGATATCCAAACATATTGTGGCAGAGAACCGGTCTATATTGAACAGGAAGCATTGTGGCAGTGAACGGGTCTATATTGAACAGGAAGTAAAGAGTGTAACGGGAGGACTCAATGGGACTAACATAAAACTTTGCCATGCCGTGTAGCCGAATTTACATCACATCGACGAGTCGAAGTATTGAGACGGCTGTCTTTCGTGCCCACTTTGCTTCCTTCCCATCTTTTACTCCTACTGATCTTTCTTCAATCTGTTCTTGCTCTTCTTTCCCGACTTGCTGTTCCCATGCGCGTTGATCCTGTGTGGGAACACCCACTTGCATGGGTTCCACGTGTCTATCGTCACTTTATGTGTCCCTTGCTTCTTCCCCTGTTAGATCGCCGTTGCTGTGGAGACGGAGACTTACACTGCTCAATGCAATATAATAATAAGTATGGAGTGTGGGACCTCAGGCCTTCTTAGGTTGGGTTCTATATATTTACCAAAAAATATAAGCAGCGTTATATTCTGTACACAAGAGAAACCACACTAACCGTAACTTTCTGTACTTTGGACTCCGTTCAAAAACACACCCAGTCTCTTCTTGAATGCTGACCGTGATCCATGGAATTTCTTGAGTGACACTGGGAAGCAATTGAACAGCTCAGGCCCCATTACAGAGAAGGAGAGATCACACATAGCTCGAATTCCAGATGGCGCTCTGTTGCTCTAAGTTGGTATTAGGCAGAGCGTACCCAGCCGAATGTGCTACTTTGTACTGATTAGTGGGCGATGGTCTGCAAAATTAGGTACAATGCCCATCTGATGGCAAGAAGGCACCTTAGAGATAAAAACGCACACAAATACAGTCAAGTATAGTTACAGTTTCCTACATAATTATCATTCTAAATCAAAGTCTCTCTACCCAAGGCGTTCACTACGATTCAAAGAAGATTATGGAGAATTATTATTATATACTTCAACCTCCGTAGCCGCAACTCTGGCGTTTCAACAGAGAAACTATTTGTGCAGTATTCAAATACCGCATATTGGGCAGGCGTGGCCAAGTGCGTTACTACGGGCAGGGAAACAAGGCGTAAAGTATATTAGGAGATACTCAAGTGGTCGGCCCCTTTTGTGTCCTTCCACACGAGAGACTAGAGATGTCCGTACCAGGTCGGCTATCTCGATCGACAGCCAACCTCACGGGGCAGAAAGGGAAAAATAGAGAACCTACCTAACTTTACAAAACTAACCTCGTCAGCAAGAACTGCGGCCAGATGCAACATCTGCGGAAAAGGTACTTAGGTTTGCCACTGGAGTCATAAGGCTCATATATATTATGACAGGGATAGGCCCGTCATAGTATACCCGCGAGGGCAGATTATAAAGAAGGGGCATGGAAGTACGGGAAGCACAGCGAAGAAATCGTGTACGGCAACAGCAAGTCAAATAAGGAAAAGAGCAGCTAACACTAAGCAGCAGCTCTCCACCGGGTGGAAGTGTTTAGTTTGACCAGCCGATTCATTCAAGCCACCAAAGTCATTGTAAAAAAAAAAGGCGCTCGTCTAGGGAATTCACATCTACAGTTTGCTTTATAAATATGCAAACGCTAAAGCTCACTGTCTAGTATGGGGCTGTATGCGTTACATATATAGTTTCAAAGCCTTGAACAATGTAGCAATGAAAAGTTTTTTAATAATTATGGCGACCTGTTTGGGACAAAGGGTTAATACTACGGACATACAGGCACATTTGGTTGGTAGCAGAAGAAAGAATAACGGAAGTAAAGTGGACATAAAAGGAAGGATGTTCTGAAGGTTTAACGAGCGCTAAAGTAGCCTATCCCCATCATAAATTTATAAGCACTCATTGGCTGTCCATGGGTAAATAGTGAACGGTATCGGGTATTATCGGATAAATGCCTCAAAATTTTCAATTGGTATAGAGTCCCTCTCATAGCGAGACTCCCAATAACAATACAAGCGAGCTGTTCAGCACGCTGCCCGAGCGATAAATTTCTGTGGACTGGTTGTCAGGCGTCATTTATGACAATTAGAGGATAGCATCCTAGTTACTGAGTCGGATGACTAGGTCAGACTCCAACTCTTGACTGCAGCAAGTATATCCGACTCCGACTGACTCCAACTCTGCACTCCGCACAGAAAAATCAGTTTGGAACTTGAGTTTACTCATTTAGTAATTAAGTCAATATTGACAGCACAGTAAATAAGTAAGGTGGTTGAGGATTTACTGGCACCTCAGTGACAGTAACAGGAACATAGCAAGTTGAACTAGTGGGCAGCGGAAACAGTAGCGGTGCTAGTAGGACCAATGGGATTTTTTCTTTTGGGCAGTTTTTTCGCCTTATTGTACATCCCACAAGTCATAAGAGCAACTTTCTTTTTATATTCCATTGTCACCGAATAGCACACAGTCGTGACTGTCCACCTCCCTGTTTGAAAGAAGTTTCCAAACTGCCCAAGTATACAGTATAAATTTTTAATACGGCCGACCAGATTGAATCGGGAGTGGTTTAGGCAAGTGAACGATTGGATTGTATGTGATTGCATCGGTTCAATCTGTCCACCCAAGTTGTACCGTCAGTGGGCGGCTTCAGTCTAAAGTTTGGCAGGGATCGTTGATAACATACACTTTGACAAATATTCGACAAGTTTGTAAGCAAGAAGATACCTGCGGGTTCGACTCGCGGCGGTACAGTACGCTCTGCACTAACGATCGCAGGATAATACCATGCTTCACACCACCAAGGTTGGGTATTATTGAAAACGGAGTCAGGGAAAAGTTTGACATAAAAGTAGAAAGGCGACAGGAGAGCTAAAAGAGCATTTAACACATTTTTATACGTCTAAGATCGTACACACAGGACACCAAAAATAGTCTTATTCTAGAAGACCCGAAAGAATGTTTCATTGCAGGCAGGATAAAAGTCGCCGTAACAACACTAAAACGTAAGACAAAACTCTGTAGAGAAATGACAGCGACAGATACACTGCCTAAGTGACAATCGATAGGCACGAAAAGATATTATTAGAGCAGTCCTAACCAAAATCACAGATTTGTCATGGAAAGTATCGTTCTGAGAGTGAAAACGAGTCGATAAAATGAAGCAAACGCTATGCCAGTAGTAAACTACCGTAATGCTAATTGAACATTTAGCTGATATTCAGGAGGCATATTAGAAGTAAACGTTATGAGAATCAACAAGGTTACATGGGCAAGTTTCGCCAAGAGGAGAAAGAGCCAAAGAAAAAAGGCATCGAATACTCATAATCGTAACTCGTAAATTTCCATACGAACAGCACTAGTTGCTGCAGCGCTCTTGAATGTGTACAGTGCGGACAAAACTATTCAAGTTCTATACGCAGTTCAACATTTTACTGTTTAGCTGCATAATCTCAAGACTCCCCAGTGAAAATTACTGCCACAATGATTTTTTCCCACAATCATCACTAAATGAGTCTGACCAGCCAGAAACAGACCAACAAACAAGCATACATAAAATGATCACGAGGTAAGTATGGAATAATGTGAATTATTTACGACTGTATTTGGCGAACGTTATACGTACTGCGCGCCGACAGTTGGTATGTCACAGATGCACAAATCCTGCAAACTGCCGTATACCATACAGCTGCACTAATTATTAACTTCTACACGTACTTTTACTGAGGTGATAGTAACGACAATTATTGCACAGAATGACGACGTAGCGCTCACGGACTGAAACTTATGGCGGAACGACTATACAATAACCTTTAAGACATATGATCTATATTAGGAAATATCTCAAATGATCGGACTATGATGAAATCATAAACGACATTGAACACAAAGTTAGTAAACCCAACAAAAATTTGAAAACTTAACAACTTTCGGAACCATTAAGCTACCAGAACACATAGTATCAAATCAAGACACAGGTAAACATTGTTACCTGTGACGTACACAAAAGAAACTTCAAAGTAGGTTTCCCACTAGAAACAATTCTTGCGCAGTTCACAAACAATGACCAACAGGAATTTTTGAACGTAAATAACAACAACTTCAGCTGATAGAAAACGGA
>LQNS02278096.1:17415041-17431376 GCA_001587735.2 Parhyale hawaiensis | reverse complement strand
AGGTGGAGCCGCTCCCCATAGAGTTCCATGGTGGAACGACGAGTGCTCGCGAGTATGTGCGGAAAGAAAGAGACTACTCCGACGTTACCAACGAAACAGATGTCTGGTCAATAAAATAGCTTATTGCCGCTCACGTACGCAGGCACAGTTTGCCTTACACCAGGCCCGGAAAGCCTCTTGGAAGGAATATTCGAGTACGCTAAACGTTAATACTCCAATGAGCAAGGTCTGGCAACGTGTTAAGAAGATGACCGGAAAACCACGCCACGGCTCTCCTTGTATAAAGGAGAATGGCGAGGTGATTGTGCAACCCGACCTTGTCGCCGACCGCTTGGCTCGACACTTCAGCGAGGTCAGCTGTGGTTCGACTTACCCGCGAGCTTTCTAGGTGAGGAAGAGGAGATTGGAACGAGACCCCCTGAACTTTGCTACCCGTTGCGAAGACGACGAGGTGTCATACAACGACCCAATCACTGCATTAGATCTCTGTAACGCCCTCACACAATGCAAAAACACAAGTCCCGGCTAGGGACTTTTCAGCGGTTCGAGCACTCCTGACAATATACAACAAAATTTGGACAACGGGTGACTACCCGGGACAGTGGCGCCTCGCCACTGTACTAACTTTTATAAAACCAAATAAATCCCCCACGGAATCAAGTAGCTACCGTCCTATTGCGCTGACTAGCTGCCCCGGAAAGATTATGGAGAAAATTGTGAACACCCGTCTGGTGAAGTATCTAGAAACCAATAAGCTCCTCTGCAACGTACAACACGGTTTTCGACAGTGTCGTAGCACCACCGATGCCATCGTGCGTTATACAAAATCACATCATAGAGAACAAGACACCTAAGGGACACCCTATTTGTGTCTTCTTCGATCTTAGAAAGGCATACGATACAGCCTGGCGACACGGAATACTCTTACAACTACATAAAATATGCATAAGAGGTAACATGGCCTGCTACTTGCAGCAATTCTTGAGCGTGCGACGTTTCAGGGTCAGAGTGGGGCAGGCCTTCTCCCCTGTGATGACGCAGAACGAGGGGGTTCCACAGGGGAGCGTCATTAGTTGTACCTTATTTTTACTAGCAATAAATGACATCATAGCAGACTTGCCCCAATACGTACGGGTCACTATACGTAGATGACCTGATGCTATACTCCTCCTCACTGCATCTGGAAGTCCTACATCGACGACTGAAGCGAGCTATTGGACGTGTTAGTAGTTGGGCGATCAATCATGGCTTCGCCTTTTCTGCTGCCAAGACCTCTGCCCTCCACATTAGACGCGCCAGAGATGTAATGTCACCCGAACTTAAAATGTATGGACAACGGATAAGCTATCACGAAGAGGTGAATTTCCTCGGAATGATAATAGATAGAAGATTGTCCGGGAAACCCCACATCGAGATGCTTAGAACACAGTGCATGCGTAGGCTCAACCTACTCAAGCACCTGACGACACTGTCGTGGGGCGCCGACCGGCAAACCTTCTTATACCTCTACCAAACCCTTGTACGCTCGAAGCTAGACTATGGCTGTGTCGTATATCAATTCGCAAAGACTAAAGTCCTAAAACGACTGGACGCTGTGCACAATGCAGCACTAAGGCTATGCACCGGAGCCTTCCGTACGTCACCCAGACCAAGTCTCCTCCCTGAGAGTGGCGAACCCTGCCTGCAACTGCGCAGGGCGCAACTTAGCTATCTCTTTTCTCTTTCAGATGCAATGTTTGAAAGGCTCATCCTTTTGAAATCTAATGATTTCTGTAACTACGAGTAAAATTCCCTTCAGCCACATATATCAGATGTGATAATCTTAATGTACGGAATGGTTTATATTTTTTTCAGCACTGTTTTCGTGTGTTTACCTGTATTCCAACTTTCTTAGTGGGATTAAATACTTCAACGGAAAAACACTTGCCATTTATTAATTTTTTAGAAGCCTTCTTTTATTTGTTTATTAAAGATTTGCTTGGAATTGGGGTAACATTCACCAAAATATACGGCCTAAATTATTTTTTGATTTTGAATGTTATTGCAAAAAAGTCAATATACCTATTGACTATGCAACTTCAATGACATTGCCCATTTCTTTTGAGACATGATATTTTATCACAAACAAATGTGATCAACTATTTAGCCTCTTTGCCGGAAGTAAATGTGCAACAGTCATTATTATTGAAATTACTAATCTACTATACAACAGTATTATAAAGGAAGAGAATTGTATCCACCTGAATTACATGATTTTTAACCATATGAACTAGTAAAACTATTAAATTCAGTTGTAAACATAAAAGTATCTAGAATTGTATCTATAGATACACGCAATAGATACTTTTATAGATACTTTTAAGTATCTAGTATCTGTATCTAGATACATTTGTAAAGTTGTATCTAGTATCTGCATCTAGATACATTTTAAGGGTGTATCTAGCATCTAGATACATTTTTGAGCATCTATGCCCAGCTCTGTTAATAATTTACTTATTGGTTACACTGATGAAGTTACTTTGCTGGCTGTGGCTGTTTGCGATAAGCCTAGTGATAGGTTGGAGTTTTCAGAATCCATTCAGCATGATTTTGAAGTGATTGATTTCTGGTTTTCTAGCTGGGGGATGAGGCTAACTGCGGGCAAGACTAAGACCATGCTCGTGTCCAAGTCACGCACAGTGAGACCTCCTTTTCCTGCATTCACTGGATGGTGTATCACTTCCTTTGGTTGATAATTTGGTAATCTTGGGTGTCAATTTTGATCCAAAGTTGACGTTTGAGCCCCACATTCGTTCGGTTGCCTCACGTGCATTGCAGAAAATTGGTCTGATGAGGCGTGCTTGAAGGGTGTTTGGCTCAGAATTGGCACGTCGCTGCTTTAATTACTATGTCCTCACTCTTCTGGAATACTGCTCCATAGTCTGGGGTTCTGCTGCCCATTGTCATCTGTGTTTGCTTGACAAAGTGGTTCGTTGTGCGTTCATGTTGGATGGTGTTGTGCCTTGTGATCTGGCCCATCGCCGCAGAGTTGGTGGGGTCTGCTTTTCGCTTACAATTTATAATCGCCCTAGTCATCCACTGTCTGATTTTCTTCCGGAGTAATTTTTTCGGGTGAGGTATACTCGGCGTACTCGTGCTCTTCACGAGTTTGCCTTGGAACAGTTACGATGCCATACACGCCAGTATTCTTGTTCGTTTTTCCATCGTGTGTGAATGTTTGGAATGGTATTGACGGCTCTGTCTTTGCTGGTGCTCCGCATGTCAGCGGCTCTTGATAGTGCTTGCGTGTATTCATGATCTTCTCTTTTTTTTTTTTGGCAGGGACTCTTCCCCCCCCCCCTCTTTTTATTCTCTGTTCTCCAGTCCTCTATATCTATATTATGGTTATAGCTCATAGAGGGCCGGAGCGTAAGTTCCGGTATCTTTTTGGGAATGGACCTATTGGTTTGTCTACTGCCGCCTATCTAATCTATTGGTAGCTTTAAACGATCTGTACACAGAGCTATTCTGTTATCTCGGATCTTCTCTTTTTTTTCCTTCACACGCCATACTGGTTGCGTGGGGCTTTGTCAACCTCATGGAGTTTCTTCGTTCCCACGTCGCTAGTCTGGTGTGATTTAATGATAATTATAAAAAGTTAATTTAAAAGAGTTCAAGTGCATTTTCCAGTGTTCGCTTTACAGGGATAGTTCGTAGACCTTCCGCTGTAAACCTGCAATTAACCTAAAAATGATGAATTGGAAATGCAGAGTAGAAGGTTAACCAATATAAATGATGAAGTAGAGTAAAGGGAGGTGGAGAAAAAAAACGAGCACGTGTACCACAAACATGTATTATAAAAAATAGTAATGAGGAACACATGTAAAGAATAAGATGAAACAGCAGAAAAATGGAGAAAATATAAGTAAGAATGGTTGGTTCACACGATCTCTTGGTCCCGCTGGGTGCCCCTCGGATCCAACATACATAAATTTAGAGACTAAATCAACTCGCGGCTTGTTTACTAACAAAGGAGAGAAGTGTGACGTCACATGGTTATCTTGTTTGAGTACCCCACTGATTGGATGGCACCCATGCTTAGAAACGGCTCAAATATTTAATATTTTGAGCTAAAAAGATGATGAGTTACTCAAACGAGCAAACTAAACTTTGATTCATTGAAAGACCCAATAACTTATTCTGAGCAAGTGACTGCCGCGTGCAATAGAATGAAAATTGTTCAATTGATAGTTTTGGAACAAGAGTGCATTGGTCTCTTATTTGTAATGTTTAATTCATTCATCGATACCCTGGAAACAATCCAACTTTGAAATATGTGTAAAAGTGATTTAGTTTTATAACCTTAGGTAACAATCCAGAAGAGGAATCTCCAAGTTTAGGGATAGCACTTCTCTGTCCAAATTGTTCATGTTACTGTCGGTCAGTGATTGACTCCTGACGCCCTCTTTACACATCTTCCCCCAAATTGGCAATGGTAAAGAAGCGGCGAGTTGACTCCGTCTCTTTAAATTTTAATCAGAAAAGACGCAAAAGCGGAGCATAGAATGAACTACGGCTTTTCAACAGAGGACGCTTTTGTCACGTATGCAATTCTTGCCACCATTTTCTTTGTAAGCAAACCCTAAACACAATTACATCAAAGAAAACCATTCCGTAGCCAGCTCGTGTCCCCAAGTTTCCCATTGAGCTAAATTCTGCTAAAATTAGCAACTTCTTTAAGTTAATATAAAAATATATATTTAGGAATACAGTCAAAGGCACCGTACGAGTCAATGAATACGGTAACAAACTGCGCACACAGACAGTTGTACATTTCTATACGTGTTGGTTACTAAAATGAATCGACCATATCAGCAGGGATGACGCGATGTAACTTAGCAGTGGGCACCACCACGTGCCCCAAGGACCTACGAGCATCACTACCCAGAGCCCCGGCTATAGCGTGCGGCACAACCGCCCAGGACTCAATAATACTGGTCAATATATAGCACTCCTCTTACATCGGTATTGCGACATTGTTTGTTTTATCAATGAGAAAACTTGTAACTATTGCTCAATTTCAGTGTACCGACCTTTAGCAGATACAGTATTTGTGAGGTGGAAATGTATGGGGGTGATGCAAGTCGAATGTACTTTCAAAACTAATGAATTTTATAGGTACGTGTCGAGGCGGGTTCTTAGGAATTAGGATCATCTTTTGTTCCCAATATGTACAACCACAAAATCCTCGTTGTGCCCTGTAAGCACAACGATTTGCAGATCGACTTATTTCTTCAAATTTCATCCGTCTTACTAAAGTCCCGTGTTGACCTCTTTCTTTAGATATGGAGTGAATTAGTGCTTAGAAAGTTGTGTGCCTTCTTTTCGTTTTTAAACCTCGGAGTAAAAATCTAAAATATTTACTCTAAGGTTCAAAGGGACTCTGCGTGCTTTTAGACGCTGCCACCTCTGGCTAGGATACCAGGGCGTGGTACTTATTACTTGTTAAGTCGTGAGATCTGGCCGATGGTTGGGATTTACTGCTTCTTGTCATACGTATTTGGATTAGAATTATTAAAGGGTGCGAAGGGTAATACGGGGAAATTGCTTTTATTGCACTTTTAGAATCAGTGACAATTGTAAAAGTTAAGTGTGGCATGGATTCAGCTTAATTCAGTGTATCAGTATCACGTATTACATAGAATTCTGCTGTGTACGAGGAAGCAATTTCTTGTATTCGTCTATTGTAACCGTATGCACCATGTACGTATGAGTAAGAAACTCTGTTTTGGGCTTTCGAACCATCTGTATATATACAAGCTAGGAATTGATGGGTTCTGAGATGGTCTAAATATTGGCATTTTAAACTATGAGTGTCATGATCTCGCTTTTTTATTTCATGAGAGCGCTACAGATTTTTATGGCCTTTATTTTCTACGGGAGAAGGTAAAGGTAAAGGAGGATTAAAGGTAATCTAATGGCAAGAAGGCACTTTAGAGATAAAAACGCACACAAATACAGTCAAGTATAGTTACAGTTTCCTACATAATCATCATTCTAAATCAAAGTCTCTCTACTTAAGGCATTCACTACGATTCAAAAAAGATAATAGAGAATTATTATTATTATTATTATGGAATTTGTTTAACCTCCGTAGCCGCAACTCAGGTGTTTCAACAGAGAAACTACTTGTGCAGTATTCAAATACTGCATAATGGGCAGGCGTGGCCACGTGCGTAACTACGTTCAGGGAAACAAGGCGCCAAGTATAGTAGGAGACACTCAAGGGGTCGGCCCCTTTTGTGTCCTTCCACACGAGAGAGTAGAGATCTGCCGCGTACCAGATCGGCTATCTCGATCGACAGCTCACCTCACGGGGCAGAAAGGGAAAAATAGAGAACCTACCTTACTTTACAAAACTAACCTCGTCAGCAGGAACTGCGGCCAGATGCAACATCTCCTGCAGAAAGGGTACTCAGGTTTGCCCCTGGGGTCGTAAGGCTTATATATGACAGGGATAGGCCCGTCATAATATACCCATGAGGGTAGATTATAGAGAAGGGGCATGGAAGTACGGGAAGCACAGCGAAGAAATCGTATACGGCAACAGCAAGTCAAATAAGGAAAAAAGCAGCTAACACTAAGCAGCAGATAGAGCGAGTCCTGCAGCTCTCCACCGGGTGGAAGTGTTAAGTTCCTGACCAACCGATTCATACAAGTCACCAAAGTCATTGTAACAAAAAAAGGCGCTTGTCTACGGAATGCACATCTACAGTGAGCTTTATAAACATGCAGACGCTGAAGCTCACGGTCGAGTAAGTTGCTGTATGCGTTACATATATAGTTTCAAAGCCTTGAACAATGTAGCAATGAAAACTTTTTTTTTAATAATTATGGTGACCTATTTGGGACAAAGGGTTAACACTACTGACATAGGTACAGGCTCATTTGGTTGGTAGCAGAAGAAAGAAAAACTGAACTAAAGTGGACACAAAAGGAAGGATGTTCTGAAGGTTTAACGAGCGCTAAAGTAGCCTATCCCAATCAGAAATTTATAAGCATTTATCGGCTGTTTATGAGTAAACAGTGAACGGCATCGGATATTATCGGATAAATGCCTCCAAATTTCCCTTTGGGATGGAGTCCCTCTCATGGTGAGACTCGCAATAACACTACAAACTACCTAGCTGTTCAGCACGCTGCCCTAGCGATAAATTTCTGTGGACTGGTTCTCAGGCGTCATTTATGACAATTAGAGGATAGCATCCTAGTTACAGAGTCGGATGACTAGGTCAGACTCCAACTCTTGACTGCAGCAAGTATATCAGACTCCTACTTACTCCAACTCCGCACAGAATAACCAGTTTGGAAATTAAGTTCACTCATTTAGTAATTAGCTAAGTCAATATTGAGAGCACAGTAAATAAGTAAGATTGTTGAGGATTTACTTGCACCGCAGTGACAGTAACAGGAACATAGCAAGTTGAACTAGTGGGCAGCGGAAACAGTAGCGGTGCTAGTAGGGAGTAATAAGGTACTGTAGGGTTACTAGCGCTTCACTGGCTTGGCATATCATTGCGTTAGGTGTCTAATAAAATACAGTACTCTATATATTAATCTCGGCATTTTTGCAAGGAATTCCAAGTAGGGGACAAGCTTGTATGGGGTTTATTATGCCGCATCTGTAGGTTCGGCACAATTGTGGACAGCATATCTGTAGATTTGTCAGTACCTATCTGGAAACCAGCAATGGATACGGGTTAAGCCGGCCACTGACGACACAACCTGACCGTACCAACCGCCAGATTTCAAACAAACTGCATGGATATTGTACTTGAGTGGGCTCGTATAATTCGAGTGTACGTACAACCCGATGCGATCAAAATTGTACGAGCTGCCCAAAAGATCTTGACCGATCACATACGATCAGAGCATCTGTGACGGCTTTACAAGCCGTTGGAATAATAATCGCCAGTCATTGTGGTCATTTTGCAGTTGAAAATTTCACGTCTTCACAGCTTTTCCCTGTGGCTAAATGTCTTAAAGTAGCTAGCTATTAACTTCTGCAGTTGTATTTTGGTATTTTCTTTTTGGATAAGAAGAGCTAAGAGTTCAAGCAACTCATTGAATGTTGCGTCTGACATTCTCAAGTAGTTTTTTTTTTAGGTCACAAGGGTTATTTTCTTTCAATTCTCGAAGAAGAGTCATGTGTGAATATTCACTCCTATTTTGAACCACTCTTTTGACCAATGTGATTTTTTCTTTCGGGCAGCTGTTTCTCTTTATCGTACATCCCACTAGTCATAAGAGCAACTTTCTTTTTATATTCCATTTTCACCGAATAACACACAGTCGTGACTGTCCACCTCCCTGTTTGAAAGAAGTTTCCAAACTGCCCAATCCGGCCGACCAGATTGAATCGGTAGTGGTTTAGGCAAGTGAACGATTGGATTGTATGTGATCGCATCGGTTCAATCTCTCCACCCAAGTTGTACCGTCAGTGGGCGGCTTCAGTCTAAAGTTTGGCAGGGATCGTTGATAACATACACTTTGACAAATATGCGACAAGTTTGTAGGCAAGAAGATACCTGCGGGTTCGACTCGCGGCGGTGCAGTACGCTCTGCACTAACGATCGCAAGATAATACCGTGCTTCACACCACCAAGGTAGGGTATTATTGAAAACGAAGTCAGGGAAAAGTTTGACAAAAAAGTTGAAAGGCGACAGTAGACCTAAAAGAGCATTTAACAGATTTCTATACGTCTAAGATCG
Organism: Parhyale hawaiensis; assembly: GCA_001587735.2. Taxonomy (NCBI): domain Eukaryota; kingdom Metazoa; phylum Arthropoda; class Malacostraca; order Amphipoda; family Hyalidae; genus Parhyale; species Parhyale hawaiensis. The sequence continues at coordinate 17,422,625 of LQNS02278096.1, read as the reverse complement.
TACACACAGGACACCAAAAATAGTCTTATTCTAGAAGACCCAAGAGAATGTTTCATTGCAAGCGGGATAAAAGTCGCCGTAACAACACTAAAACGTAAGACAAAACTCTGTAGAGAAATGACAGCGGCAGATACACTGCCTAAGTGACAATCGATAGGGACGAAAAGATATTATTAGAGCAGTCCTAACCAAAATCACAGATTTGTCATGGAAGGTATCGTTCTGAGAGTGAAAACGAGTCGATAACATGAAGCAAACGCTATGCCAGTACCGTAATGCTAATTGAACATTTAGCTGATATTCAGGAGGCATATTAGAAATAAACGTTATGAGAATCGACCAGGTTACGTGGGCAAGTTTCGCCAAGAGGAGAAAGAGCCAAAGAAAAAAGGCATCGAATACTCATAATCGTAACTCTTAAATTTCCATACGAACAGCACTAGTTGCTGCAGCGCTCTTGAATGTGTACAGTGCGGACAAAACTATTTAAGTGCTACACGCAGTTCAACATTTTACTGTTTAGCTGCATAATCTCAAGACTCACCAGTGAAAATTACTGCCACAATGATTTTTTCCCACAATTATCACTAAATGAGTCTGACCATCCAGAAACAGACCAACATCAACAAGCATACATAAAATGATCACGAGGTAAGTATGGAATAATGTGAATTATTTACGACTGTATTTGGCGAACGTTATACGTACTGCACGCCGACAGTTGGTACGTCACAGATGCACAAATCCTGCAAACTGCCGGCCGTATACCATACAGCTGCACTAATTATTAACTTCTACACGTACTTTTACTGAGGTGATAGTTACGACAATTATTGCACAGAATGACGACATAGCGCTCACGGACTGAAACTTATGGCGGAACGACTACCTACACAATAACCTATAGGACATATGATCTATATTAGGAAATATCTCAAATGATCGGACTATGATGATATCATAAACGACACTGAACACAAAGCTAGTAAACCCAACAAAAATTTGAAAACTTAACAACTTTCGGAACCATTAAGCTACCAGAACACATAGTATCAAATCAAAACACAGGTAAACATTGTTACCTGTGACGTACACAAAAGAAACTTCAAAGTAGGTTTCCCACTAGAAACAATTCTTGCGCAGTTCACAAACAATGACCAACAGGAATTTTTGAACGTAAATAACAACAACTTCAGCTGATAGAAAACGGATTAATGCCCTTAGTACATACGGAACAAACAGGAATGCATTATATTGCTAAACATATATGGCATATAGTTTTTATTTTACTTCACATTTCAGAAAGCAAAAATTAGTTCATATATAACAAAGTTTGTTCATGTTGAGCAAAAATGATTACGGGTCGTGACCTGAGCTAGCGAAAGTTGAGCACTGATGCTGATCCTGCAGAGCTTAAGGGAACACAAGCATGAACAAAATTGAGAAGCAAATTCTGAAAGCCATTAGGACAGCAGCGTTGTTACGGTAGCACTTTACTGACAGTGAGCGGAGCTACATTAAGAACTGGCAGGCTTGTTGCCCACGTAGTTATCGCTGTACATTTCCTCAATGACATCAGCGTACATTTTAGCAGCGACGCTGCGCTTTAACTTGAGTGTGTTGTTGTACTCGCCAGTGGCAAGGGAGAAGTCGTGGGGCAGCAGCATCCAGCGCTGTACCTTCTGGGCGTTCGAGATGGCGTGATCTTTGTTGTAACTGTAGAAAGAAAAAACAGAAAATATAGTAGCTATAGACTGCGGAATTGAGATTTTTGGACTCTTGCGTGCGCTATCAATGATGTATTTGGTGTAGGTTCTCCGTCCAGGAGGGGGTTCCGGAGGGAGACGGGGAAGTGAAAAGAAAGGAAGGGCGAGAAGAAAAACGAAGGCGCCGAGTGGGCCTCCCAGAGGGCCGTCGGAAATGCACTGTACACAAATAAATTAGAGACTGTTTGCTCTCCCGCATGACACAGCGGGCACTGCCCGTTCCTGTGTTGTAAGAGGTCAGTACAGTAGCCTAACCTCAGTTGCGAAAGGGACAAGGTAATATTGACTCGAACAGGGAGATGGCGTGGGAGGACCTCCAACCCCACAATGGAGAGGGCCACCACCTCACTTAGGATAGACGCCGGAGCCGCCTTCAGAGTGGAGGGAGAGACGACGCCACCAGTCAACCAGGGCGACATTGAAGGCCGACAATATGATGACAGGGTCCATTTCGTGTCATGACAGCTGAGCTGCTGTGAGCGGTGACCGTGCCATGTAACGGGCGGTCGGGAAGCACAGGCGTCAAACTCGCCATGCGCTATGTACGTTTGTGCACGTACGTCCGTGTACGTGCGGGCGGCGTTCAAGTTCGTGTGCTGAGCCTGCTCGCTATATGGCAGATTAGGTAAGGTTAGGTTAGGTAATGCATCTGGTGGTTGTTGCGCAGCAAGAAACCTTACTTGAACGCACGCACGTCGTCGCACAGTGACGAGCGTACACAGAATGGCGAGTTTGACGCCAGTGCGGCCGGGAACTAGAGCCTGCAGTAAATACTGCCTGCTAAGGATATCGAGGGACTCACCCACTAGGAGCATCTAGGATTCGTGGTAGAGATGACAGCAAAACGCCATACCGTGTGAGCCCATGGCTACTCGGAGAGCTTCATTTCTGACGACTTCCAGCTAATGAACGTAACAGGCCGAGACGTTGGGGAATTACACTGGGGCCGCACAAGTGATGACAGACCGAATGAGGGCCCTATATGTTAAGATAAGAGTTTCCTTCTCTTGGCCCTAGCTAGGGCTTTGAGGATGCGTAGTTTAGAGGGCGCACGATTTTGGGTTCCCATGACGTGTTTGGAGAAGTTCAGTTGGGGGTTCCAATACATGCCCAGAAATTGGGGCAGCTATATATCAACGGAGAGAAGAGAATCTCGCAAGGCGACGTCCGGGTTTATGTTTACCTCTTGAGTGTCCGGGGTGAACAAAGTCGGCTAGGTTTTTGGGACCGAGAGAGATAAGTCATTCTTGGCGACCCAATCGGCGATCTCGGCCGCACGCATCACCTTTGTGTCCTGCCCCGCGACATAAAAGTCGGCACAGGAAGTGATCACAGCAGTAGACACGGGGAAGGAAGACACGTAATGGTTGAAGAACATGGGGAAAACACTAAAACTTAGGGAACGCCCAAGTATAAGAGGCGGGAGGGTGAAGTGACCGACCCGAAGCGCCAGCAGGCCGCTCTGCCTCTTAAACAGGACAGCCAACGTACAACGGAATGATTCAGCGAGAAGTTTATTGTGGTTGACTATATCGAAGGCCTTGGAAAAATCCACGGCCAGTACAGCGGTCCGCATGGGGTGTTTCCCCTGTTGAAGCCAAATGCGACAGCCTGTGCTAGAGTCAGTACCTAGGGCCGCTGTCGTAGATCAGCCAGACTTGAAACCATGTCGATGGTTTGTAGTAGGCTGGGCAGCGGATAATTAATGATAAAGCCTCTCAAGCAGCTTAGCCACCGGGCAAAGCAGAAAAAGAGGGAAGGGGTAAGTCCCGCCTTCGTCTATGAATTGCCCGGGCCAGAAGGATGGGGCACAGGGCTTTTGAAAGGATAAGTTCAAGATCTGGCATAGGAAGTCCAGATCTCTGGGTCCTAGGTTACGTAAATGGAAAATAGTGCGCCCGTCAGGGCGGGCGGCAACGGAATTCACACCGCGAAGCAACGCCCTCTACACATTTTTGACGATTAACAGAATATAGGATCTGTCTAAAGGGTGACACCGTCGTATACGATGATGCAGCGTCCGCGTACAGTGGGAGTGGGCACTGGAGTGTTAAAAAGGCGGCAGAATTGTGAGCTCGCCCGATCCGAAGACTTCAAACGGTCAGCCAGCAAATCTAAACGGCTGATATGTGTTCATCCGGCGCGTTTGCAAGAGAGGGAGGACTTGAAGAGAGACTAGAAACGGGAGACGTGAGTGCGGTGGTAGCAGCGCTCCATGGTCTCAACCCAGGCCCTCCTGGCGGCCTCGGCAGTGATCCTATTGATCTCTTAATTAAGGCGACCAATCAAGGGGTTTACAGGGTTGGTCGCCCATACCTCGTCCCGAAGGCGAGCTAAAGCCCGAGCACTGCTGGAGGGATTGGGGACGAAGTCCTTCACTCTACAAGCAGGGATATGATGGTTACTCCCCTATAGGACTTTCCTTAAGATGGATTCGCTGGAGCAAGCGGAAGAGGGAGGGGTTATGCGATCGAACGCCGCCCCCGTCTCTGCTCACAGAGCCCAAGTCCACTTTGCAGAAGTTGGTAAAAAAAACGGGGTCCCAAGGGTGACGGGGAGTGACAGTTAAGCGAGAGGATAATAGGGAGATGCTCTGAAGCTAGGGAAATAGAGATGCGCCACTCAAAGTCGAGGGCCGGGCATTCGCAACGGATGGGTCAGGTAAGGAAGGGGAGCCGTGAGTAGGGAGGCGAGTGGGGACTAACCATTGAGGATAATAGTTCGCTAAAGCAAATGGCCTCATGAAGCATCCAGCCCTTACCGATAGAGCGCTAATTGTCATGTAGGGACGAAGAAGGTTGGTGGACTTTAAATTCCCCACAGACCAGCCCATCAGAGGTCTGGAGGGAATTCAATAGAAGAGAGAGGCCAGGGAAGTAATCAGTGGGGCAAGAGGAAGATTAAGGGAGGTAAATGTTATTAATATATAAGGAACTGATGGCGAAAGCAACTCCTACTTCCTGAATCCCCAAAACATTATCGGGGAGCAGGTTACTGGTGTCCAAGGAGGTGTAGGACAGGACAGGGAGAGGTGAACGAGGGTGATTATTTAAGCCCACACCGCACCCCAGCCAGGCCGGGCGAAGAAATGGGCAAAGTTGCGGAATTTCGAGCAAGCGGTTAATATCGTTTCCTACACACAGGCGACCAATATCAGCTCGCGTGTGAGGAAGCTCTCCAGCTCCGCGTGCAGAGATGAACACCCCATAGATGAAAGAGTAGGGCGAGTCTGCACGACAGATGCGTGTTTTCGTGGCGAAGCTGTGGTTATAAACATAACCGTGATGATGTAAACGTAATCAAGATAGCTCAGATCGTGTTCACGTGACAAGCACAAATGAAGTTGTGGCCCACACAATTAGTTAGTTATAAACTTTGTTTAACCTCCGTAGCCGCAACTCAGGCGTTCCAACACAGATGAATGTGTATTATTTAAATACCACATAATTTGTCGCGTGGCCTACGTGCGCTACTACGGGCAGGAAACAAGGCGCAAAGCATAGTAGGAGACAGTCGAGTGGTCGGCCTCTTTCACGGTCTCCCACATGAGAGAAATGAGGGAAGTCCCGCGGAGTAGGTGCGCTATCTCGATCGACAGCCCACCTCGCAGAACAGAAACGGAAATGAAGAACCTACCTAACTTTACAAAACTAACCTCGTCAGCAAGAACTGCAGCCAGATGCAACATCTCCCGCGGAAAAGGTACTCGGATACACCCCTGGGGCCGTAAGGCCCATGGCTCACGCAAACACTGTTATTACTAAAATAATTACAGATGTCGACTAACAAATAAAACTTTTTAACGGTTCGGTATTTTTTGGTAGCACTGGACAACATTTCAAAGCCCGCATTGACCAGCATTTAGGTGTATCCAGCCGAACTGGTCTACCACTTGCAAAACCCTCACATTCAGCTCCCCGTCTGCATGCCGAGCAAAACGACCATCCAATCAGTAAAAATGATCAATCATTGACTCTTCTAATCTAATCGAACTCACAACATTAGAATCCCTTTATATCAATAGAACAAGACCTAGCTTCAACATTATGACCTCAGCTGTACCTCTTCACACTATCCGCGACTAACGAGCTCTATATTTGACGACTGTACAGGAGTCGACACCCGGCCCCTTCCCACAGCTCCGTTCACTCACCTTTCAGACTATAGCCCATGACCGACTTTTTTCCTCCGACTGCACACGTTCTTTTCTCTCCGCCCTGGAATCACTGTGTCCAACATAATCTAGCCTCAATACTACAACTGTACCCCTCGTCGCGACCCACGACCGACACTTCTCCCTCAGACTGTGCTTGTTAATTTTCCCCGCTTCTCTTACCGTCCCACCCCAATATAAGAACCCCATATCGCACCATAGTCATTAGCCCTTTACATCCCACCCTGTCAACACACCAAAACTTAGGTCATCTTAAATAAAACTTTTTGTTAGGCATCCTTTGTTGTTTTTATTTGGAAGTTTCTGATAATGGGAGAAAAAAAATCCCGAAACGTTAAAAAGTTTCATTTGTTAGTCGACATCTGTAATTGTTTTGATGTTTTAGTTTGAACCATTTCGTGGTTATTATTATGTTTATAACAAGTGGTAACTTCGTTTCCAGTATGCATAGGGAATATGGTTATGACGTCACACGTTTTCTTTACAAAATGAATGTGAAATACTCGGGATAAAATGAAAATCAAAATTTAATGGAGTTTAAAGGTATTATACATAAGCTATCACTGCCACGTAATATTAAAGGATCAAGTTAAGCGTAAAATAGCGTGATAAAAGACTGCGTTTAGTGGAGTAGAGCTTTGTTTGTTGATAAGGAGATCCTGCCCTAGTTATTGAGTGAGGGCAGTGAAAACAAAGTTATGTCCACGTCGCAACCACGTCTGGTTGTGAACATAACCACTACTTCTTTCATAAATATAACTTAAGCGGTGCGTATGGAAACACACGTCTGACGGGGCACAGTGGCTCAGTCAAGGAGGCTTAATAGAAGGAGGTAGCAACGGCTGCGGTAATCGAAGCTGAATGTTCCTGCAAAGCTGAAGCCTGACTGACTCATAAACTGGCTGAAAGCCTGTGATTGGTGGGAAGTGGCCATCGAAGAACAAAAAAAAATCCCTGGTCAGCACGGCGAAATGTGGCTGTGTTCCCTCCTATTAAACCTCCTTGGGTTCCGCTGAGGACGTTCAAATGAAGGTAGCGAGCGGTGTGAAGAATGAAGCCGCAGTTCATTTACTACAGATAATTAAGTCAGCCCTAAGGCAACACCCTTTTGCCCCATCTCAGCCAGTCAGCGACCCGCCGTGACACCATCTCAGCCACACAGCAACCGCCGTGACTGGCGTCAATTTCAGCCAATGGGCAACTGCTACGTCACTCTGCAGGCGTAAACAAATGAGGCCGCGATCGGTTGCTCCTTATACTGCAGAATTCCACAAAGGCTTTCCCGCCCATTGTTTATTATTTATTACCTCAAATTGGAACTACTCGTACTGGCCATATACTTAATTACATAAGTAAAGGAAAATAATAGACAATACATTTGATTGCATCTAGGTTTTCAGCGCCATAAAAGAACTGACGAAATCATCTGAAAATGCTTGCCTAAGTTGAAGCGAATGCTTGGCGTGGAATAGAATGATTCGCATGAGTTTAAAAAGACAAAATTAGACGATTTTCGTTCACCAAGAAAACTTTGCATTACAACAAGTTATAGAGTAGAATGTTATACACACAGGAAAAGCACAATAAACTGCAACTGAACAATTTTACCAACGTTTATGTAATAAACAATCGCGACACACACTT
>LQNS02278096.1:17362537-17392761 GCA_001587735.2 Parhyale hawaiensis | reverse complement strand
GACGCCATAAATATTATATTGGTATTGTCGGAGAGACGCCATTACATGCGAATTTGATCATTAGTAAAGCATTTCTCTGAGCTTCACGTGCAGCTCATTCCATGAAGCAGTTAGTTGAAAGTAAGATACAGCAAGTACAACTAACTAATTCCTTTCAATCATTGAGTGAAGCGGGAACACAAGATGCACGTCTGCAATTACGTTTTCTTAAGCCATGCAATGCAGCCAAAGCTGCCTTTTAATTCACTCTAATTCATATGAGCCATAATGCAGAACAAGCGCAACAATGGACAGTGAAATTCCATAATTAAAGTGGATGACAGAAATTTATTATTTCTGCTAGTTAATTCTGTACACTGTTGGTTCACAGAACACAAAATTCAGTGTATATATTTGTTAAGAAAATATATTTCCGCACTAGCATCACCATCGTTTTACTTTCCTGCACTATCTTCGCGGCAGTAAGGAAATTGGTGCTATAGGTACTTGTAGGGGAGGAGATAAATTATGCGGCGTATTCAATAGCTGGGAGTCTAAAATTTAGTAGCCTGTCTAAAATCCTTTCTTCTGAACGGTTAATTTCAAACTTTTTAATGACTAACGCAGGGTTTTCTAATTTGATCGATTCATCCTGAGCAATGTACTGAACTAAGAAACATGCTGTGCTAACAACCAATGTCTCTTTTGTCATGACTGTGCCTATTATTATTATCGAGAGGATTTCACGACCCAAATTGGACGGTTGAGCGATGTTCAGCTCTACACTCTGGCGCCGGGTCACATCCCGCGACCTAAGGCTCAGAGCACTTTGCGAATGATGTGCGCTATTCCAAGCACAGCGCTTTTCTGAAGGGTTCCCGGGTGGAGATGGCCGCACTTCAGCTCTCGGAGGGCAGTCTTGAGATTCTTGGGCATTGCCCCCCGAGCTCCGATGACCACTGGAACGACGTCCACCTTCATCTGCCACAGTCTCTGAAGTTCAATGGCAAGGTCACGGTACTTTCTCCTTCTTCTCTGCTTCTGTCCACGATTCTGGAGCCGAAGGGGAATTGAGACGTTGATCAGTCTGGCCGATTTCTCCTGTTTGTTTTTGACGACGATGTCCGGTCGGTTGGCGGGAAGTACTCGATCAGTTTCCATCCGCTTGCCCCAGTAGATTTGCACGGCTTCGTTTTCAATGACGGGCGTGGGTTCGTACTCGCACCACCTCTCACTGACCGGGAAGTTATGGATCCGAAGGAGGGTCCAGTGAAGGTGTCGGGCAACTTTATCGTGCCTGCGCTTGTACTCCTTCTGCGCCAGCACTCCGCATTCGCTTATCACGTGGTTGATGGTTTCATCCGAGCTCCTGCAAATTCTACAGGTACTAGGGACGTTTTTCTTGTTGATCTTGTTTTGGATGTACCTAATTCTGAGGGCTTGCTTTTGATCTGCCAGGATGGTGCCTTCTGTTTCCCGTTTCAGCTCAACCCTCAGAAGCCAGTTCCAAGAATCTGGAACGATTTTGTCCTGAACAGCTTCGAGGTACTGGCCGGACATCTTCATGCTCTGCCATTTGTTAGTTCGATCGAGGCGTCGTCGCTGTTTGAACTGGTCAGCCGTTTCCTTCACTTTCAGCAACTTCGCCTCGACTAAGCAGCGTGCCCACGGGTCGTCGCTCTCTCGGAAGTGTTGGGAGAGAGCGCGTTTTTCCGCTTTGACGCTGTCCTCGACGCTGATGAGGCCACGGCCCCCCTCTCTTCTGTTAATGTAAAGTCTGTCTACGCACGATCTTGGGTGCAGAGCTCGATGAATGTTCATGAGCTTTCGAGTCTTGATGTCCATGTCGGTGCAGTCCTTCTTGGTCCTGTTAATAATGCCAGAAAAGTAACGGACTACGGGGACGGCCCCAGGTGTTGATGGCCTTGATGGTGTTGCCCCCATTGAGTTGTGACTTCAGGATGAGCCGGAATCGTGTGAGGTACTCCTTCCGAAGGGAATCTTTCATCGTTCTGTGGAGAATGGTGTTATACTCCATGACACCCAGGTACTTGTAGCCTGTCTCCTCGATATCCTTGATGGTACCTTCTTCGATGGCGATTCCCTCTGATTATTATTATATTGTGGGTTTTCCCACTGTATTAGATACAAAGACTAGATAACAGCGATCCAATTTTGAATGATATAGTTTAGAAGTTGAGTCGAACTCAGATGAGCTCTATTAGAACAATCTTGGCGAGGTGCACCATTTCTGGAAGGAAATACAGCGCGAGCATCTCCAACTCCACACGGCTCGGTCAAACGAAACCACTCAGCCGCGCGGCGCAGAGAAGGAGACGAAAAATGAAAAGAGAAGAAGACAGAAGAAAGTGAACACTCGTGCGGGGGGGAGGGGGTCTCTTCCGTGGCCCCCCCACACGAGAGCAGATAGGAGTCCCACGGGATGGGTCCCTTACCACCATTCGGCGGCCCACCTCGCGGAACAGAAGGAGAACTATAGAGAACCTACCTAACTCGAGCGCAGCACTTACTTTAGTTATGACAAGCACCGCCCTCAGCCCCTGACGATGGTTGTGTAAAACCAGTAGCTAGCTTAGTCGTATCTAACTTCCGAGCCGACAGTCAACCCCTGCACGACACGTCGTCCCAACAAGCACGACTACATAACGAAGGCAGCAGCCAACACCCCACCAGAGACGCTGAGAGCTCACCTGACACGAAGTTGCGCGTCTGATTCAGGCCGAGCACGTCCTTCACTCTGCTAAGCACCAGAGACTTGGCGAGGTTGTACTGCAGGCGTTCGTACAGCGAGAGCGCTCTGAAACAAGTTGACTATATATTTGTGACATGGTCACACTTAACATCGGGCATTGAGCTACAGCTTAGGCAGTTGACCATATGGCAATGTATGGTACTAGGTATTATGCAGCGAGCAATGTCGCGAAAAAATGGGTAGTTATGGTTCGGAAGTTTGAGCCTCAGTTTCCGAGCAGTATGCCAAGAGAAACGGGGAACCTATGCACCAAAAGGAGGAACTACCTCTCCGAGTACAGAGAGCGAAGAGTTTGCGTAGGACAGTATTGCATGCTTCGCACACTGACATATAACACTGGGGAACCAGCAATCTCTGGCTGGAATTGTTTCAACTGTACTTCCATTCGTTCAACCCCCTAATTCCAAATCTGAAGACCATTTCTGTCTATCACGTCCCATTTTTCAGCAATCACGTCTTGTTTCTTGTCTTTCATCAGTGATTTTCCTTCCTAACACAAACTGGGATAATGTTCAGACGAGTCTTATAATGCTATTCTTACGAGAATGTTGAGTACAAAATATATATAAAAAAAACTGTAGTGCTGACGAAATTCTAGATGCACATATAAAATCAGCGGCCAATAGCGACTTAAAAACAGCTCTTACCTTTGAGGCTACAGGAAAGAAGTAAAAATTTGTTGCCCTGTGTAATTGATATGTAAGGATATTTGAATTCTTCTGCTAAGAACATGTGTCTAGTGTCAACATTGAGAGCTGGTGCCACCAAGCAGAAGTCAGTACCGATATTTTTACCATTTCTACCAACACAGATGCGAAAAGGAAGAGGATGGCCATGAATGGTAGCACGGGATTTTTTTCCAAGTGCTGTTCCTCATGTTCGAGTCAGAAATACGCTCACTACACTACTAAAAGCTGCTCGGATGTAAAACCTGAACAGCAAGCAAGCAGTGCTGGTAGGGTTGTAGTTCAGCTAACATGACGTTTACTGCCACATGCTTACTGCTTCAACTCAAGAATGTGAACAGTATCTTTCGGTACTAGCCTTTCTCTTTCTCAAAACCTCGTACGCTAGAAGGAACATACCAAAGTAGCATATAAATGTGAAGTAGGCTATTGGTTCCGTTACCTTAGCGAGATCAGCTCGATTCGGAAAAAACATCTACAGAAAAGACCGAACTCATTGCTAGCGCCTTGAGTTGCAGAAACGGTTTAACAAGCGGCACTAAAAATTCTCATTTTAAAGACGGTCAAGTGACGCATGGAAGTAACACACGGACCTGACTAGCTCATGGGAGGTGTGTGCAACAAATAAAGCGTTACTGTTCACATTGAAATTCAATTTTCGAAGGAATACTAGCAGTGGCAGAGTGGTGAAAAGCGATGTCATTCTTGGTAGTCCAGAACTCCGACGTTCAATTCTAGCCAAGATGGCGAAGTCGCCATGCTCTGGTCTGCAGACTCACCGTTTCTGCTATCCACGGTCCACTGCGAGAGCACGGACCAAACCAGCAATTTGAGAAGTCGGAAGGTTGCTCAGTTATCTCACGATTCTTCCGTTACGACGCCACTGCTATCACAATCTGTGGGTAGGCTAACTGCAGCTGCGCGCTCTTCAAGGCACTAGTGGGCATTCATGTGCAGCGAGACCCAGTCGGCATATAAGAGTTTCATATTTTGAGTGTACGCTCAAAGCACCTTTAAATTTAAAAACAGCACCACTTTTGTCGTGAAGGGTTACTTTAGGGGTGTTTGGCCCAACCACTCAGCACGCCAGCGTGGCAGCTCTGCCACAACACGCTCCACGCGACCAACACACATAAACACACGCAAACAATGCACACTGACCGGCCTTGCTGCAGAGCCCTGTAGTAATTAAGGCCGTAATATTTGGCCCAGCCTGCCACCATCCTGGTAAGGCCGCTGCTCTTCTCTCCAGCCTCCACCATCTTCTCGTGCATCTTCTCCCACACCCGAGGGACGCCCAGGAAACCCGTCGGCTGCACCTGAGTTAAGAAGAATATATAATTTTACAAATATATATCTTTCTATACACTTGACAGAATACAGAGAAAGATGACGATAGCGCTATGTTCAATGTTGAAATATCAAAATCAAGTATGGCTTTGATGATCTCAAAGGATCATGATACACAAATATATGAATGTCAACCACATGTAGCAGAGTCGCAGTCCAAGTTTTCAATTTAATCAACAATGAGCACCGGACAAAGCTAATAGTTTTTATCCGTCTATTCTTTATTTTTTGCATATCTAAAATAAAAACTATTAAACCATCTTGTCTGTGCAAAATTATGTTACTTGAATCATGTCTGCCGGAACGGGCGAACACTGACTGTCTCCTGGCGTAAATCTACAGGCCAGCTGGATAGCTCAGGGTGCTGCGCTGCTAACATGCTGGGCATTGCATCTAAATGAGAAAAATTAATTATTTTGCTTGTTTGGGCCTGATGAATAATAAAATTATTTTTATTTTTTTTTGACGAAAATAGACATCATCGTTATTTTGTGTACGAATAACGAACATCATTATAATGTTAAATTAGATCAAACCTATCTAATCCAGTACAAAATAGTTGTTCTAAAAGAAGAAATGAAAGACACTTCATATGCCTAGACAAACGGGGAACCCATGCACGAATTTCTTCATACGCAGGACTAACGCACATTTGAATTGCAAATCGAAAAAAAAGAGGAAAAACAAAACAAAATATCATGGAAATAAGTGACAAAAAAAAATCATTAGAAGTGAGTGAAAACCAACGTGGTTTCAGCGTCCCTAGAAGCAACTAGAGCGTTTCAAGAGAGAAAAACGAAGGGAGATATAGCATATCATTATTATTATGGGTTTTCCCGCCGTAGCCGAAAGGAGCACGATACAACAGCGAAATAAATTCTTCAATTAGGATAAGTTACTCAAATATAGCATATCAATAGAAAAGAGGAACACATGCACGAAGATGCTCCCATACAAGATCAACGCGGATGGGAACAGCAAGCCAGGAAAGAAGAGGAAGAACAGAACAAAGCATCATCAATAGGATATGAAAATGGAAGGAAGTAATTTCAGCACAATTAAGTACAGAAGACAGACTTCTCGAAGGTCTAGCTAATTCCAAGGTAAACGTATGTTCCCATGGGGGCGCTGCTCCTCATAACATAGGATGGAGCAACTTAGTAACCTAAGCCCTATGGCACATCCTATGCCTACTGATACGTTACCAACACGTTTCCAAATAATTTCATACTACTTTCGGTGATGTTTCAGGCAATGACTTCACTGTCACTATGTTAAATAGTAATAAATACATTCCCTAGAGCCCCATCAAAAGATTCATTAACCTACTCTACATGGTTAACCTTTTATTTTCAAAAAATGAAAATCGTTCTCTTATTTTGTCCGCTAGTGTAAATGAGGAGACAAATTCAAAGTATCTACGAGAGAAAAAACACCTTTTATAAACATTACAAATAAAACGATGGACAAACGCACCGAAGATAACCGCGGATAGGACGATTGGGGAATAGGGGAAATAATAACCAAAAATATCGTATCATCCCGAACAATATTGGATTTTGTTTTTGGTACTATTCTGGTCTTACTAGGCAGAGGCAAAAAGTAAGAGAAAAAAACCACATGAAGCAGCTGAGAGAGTTTATAAGTAGCGAAGTAAGGATTGAGACAACCAAATAAAATGTTTCTGCTGGTTGCAGGCTACGAGCCGACCAACATAGGCCGGCCCACCATACGTGGGGTGGCGTGCATAGCGGGAGGAGTGGTTTACCACCACTGAAAGGTCGACATCTACCCCAGGCCATCCTCACAAACACATCACGGCCCTATTTGAGCGTTTCGCAGGATGTGTCAGCGAAAAACACATAGTCATCGCTCGCAGAGAAAGCAAAAAAACAGAAGCACACAGGTAACGCAAGTGACTATGGTAGCAAGGACAGAGACTCGTGACCAGAAACACATGAGGGTGACATGCAAACACCACCTGGTCCTCGTCCGCAAATGCAGCATATATCAAGCACTACCGACAACTGCAGCAGGTAAACAAACCTCTTTCATGGTCCGGCCGATGGAGCCTTTGAGAGCATCAGGCTCGGCGAAATAAATGGTGGCAGCGATGGGGATGGACATGTAGATCTCAGTCATCTGGGCCGCCAGATGGCTCAGTGGCAGGTAGGAGATGAAGCGCTCATCTGCGGAGACCAACCACATCTCATGACACGTGACAACATAAATGAAACATACCTATCTATAAAGGTAAAGTCAATTTTGACTGTACTCTCCCCTGGGAAACCCACATGCACTGGTTCGTGCTGCAGATATACTATAGGCCAATTGGCCCCAGAGGAGTAAGTAGAGCCGCAGCCGACCACGGGTCGCTAAGAATTAGGGCGCCGAAACGGAAGGTTCAACGAGCCGAGCCCCCCCACCCTCGAATTCCTGGTCAGGCAGGTGCCCCCACCCAGCTTCCGCATACCAAACAATTGCCGACTCAGCGCGCCGGACGCAACAAAGATCCCGTGACAGGCTTGTCGCTTGAACTCGGCACCTTGCGCACATGAGTCAGGCACGCATAGCATGCTGCTGTTGTGGAATGCAATCACCCCTAAAAAAGAAAAAAAGCACCAATATTTGTCTCGCAAGTTTTACTACCGCCGATATAAATTATATCATAGAAATGTGCTGCATATGAACACTGAAGCGTTGTGCTGACTGACTCACCTTTGCATCTTAAATGTTAAGTCAGAAAAAAACATGCTCAACGACACTTTTGAAACAAACATTTTCAGTAATGATTTGAAGGGATATTTCATTGGTAGAAAACTTACAGCACCGGAGAACTGAAGACAAGACGTTAGGCCCCTGGATGTTCAAATCTGCCTCATCGCTATGTAATACTGATGAAAGCGCCACAGTGCTACTAAGTACTAACTAATGGAGGGACAAACAAAATTATATTATAGGTAGAAAGGTAGAAATAAAATAAAGCATTAGCTATTATTCTAAAATCTCCGAGCTCCACTCAGTTTATTCCCTACACATAATAGCAAAGATTGTGTGCATGGTGACAACAAAGCAAACAAAATTACTTGGGTACTCGAGTGCTCAATCTGTCAAATATGACAACAAGAATTTGTGATGATCCGCCTTCATTAATCATAATTTTCCTATTAACGCTAGGGCTGAGCAGCGCCAAGTATTAATTCCGTTATATGCTGAAAAAAACTATTTTTTTTTCTTTGCCAACTGTCAATATTGTCTCCTAATAAATACTGAGATCTGTATCTTGGATACTGACGCTTGTCTTATAGCTCGGAAGTTTTTCCTCATGTGAATTGTTGTTCTGTTGAAAGAAGAACCCAAATTGGAGAAAAATATTTGGTGCTAAGAAATCCTCATGGTCTTTTCTCGCCTTCTGAGTGCTGAAGAATATCCTGTCACTTGCTTCGAAGATCATGCAGCCAATAGGAGCATCAGCGTAAACTCAGGGCAGCCGAAGTTTGGATGAAGGAAACCCCAGAAGAGAGTGCGAAGCACGATGCAACAGAGTGCTTAGAGTAGCTGTATCTATCTGCATTGAGTGAACTTCGACGTTGGAAAAGAAAGAACTGCCCTGAGATATACTTTTGCCATCTGCAACCCGGCCTATGTTCTACCTATCAATTTTCAGTGACACGAACAAAAATGTTTCGATGTATCGCACTAAGAGAAGCTCAAAATCGCTTCATTATTTCGATGCCAAGAACTGCTTCAAGCAAGAAGTGCATTGGGATAATTAAAGGACTAAGGATCCCACTTTCGCTGTCTTCTTCTTCTACAATCTGGTCTTCAATCTTCATGAATACACAACCTAATTACAAAAATCTGCAACGTGGCCTATTTTTCGCCTATTTCTTTCAGAGCGTGACCCGAAACATACAAATATATAAACATATAAATATAATAACAACACACGACGGTGTTTATTATATTGGTGTTGATTATACGTATATCGATGTTTGAAAGTCAAGCAGCACCAAGAAAACGGAGTTCCATCGAAAGAATTTACTGGAAACTCTTAGCAGTGTAGGTATTGTGAACACCAGGATAGGTAATATCAGAATCAAAATTTGTGAGAAACAACAAGTGAAAAAAATTTAGCCTCACCTTAGCATAAATTTTCAGGTAAAAATAACTAGCAGAGTGGTTTGTGAACGGAAACTCAGTTAACAGAAGTCCGTGCAGCAAAACTAAAAGACCCATAACGATTATATTTATCCACAGCGCATCGAACACGGTAAAGCCTTCGATTTTGATCCACCCTTGCTCGCGGCATCATCTACATCGGCACGTAGCTCTCCAGACGATCAAATTTCGTCCATCTTATCCTTCAGAAGGGGACGTAGAGACCAAACAACCAAGCATCCAACAAACAAACGGTGCATTATTATATAGCGGACAAATTTAAAAGTAAAAATTAATGTTTTTAGAGAGAGATTTTAATCCTTCATACTGAAACACACAATTAACGAAAAAAGACTACTCTTAAGCTCAGTTCATAAAAATGATTGAATTTGCCTGAAAGCTATTACAGTCGGGTCAGGTCAAATCGGATGATCGCAATAACATTGTTTCCAAATGCTAACTTTTGTCTAAGGTCTAACATTTGCCAACGATGCCATAACGTATCAAATTTTCCATAACTTTTTCAAAATTAAAGCAAAGAAAGCTAGGAATTCTTATATTACGAAACTTTTACCGCTAGAGAGTGTAATATTACTGTTTGGTTGATCTGTAGCATCGCAAAGGGTTTAAAAAAGTTAATTCCTGATAAATGATAACGACCAGCAAAGGCAATACCTAATACATTTATCAGCAGTCACAGAGACAAAAGAAAGTTTTGTCACGACCAATAAATGGAGCTGATCAAAGCCTGATGACGCAAGGCAATCTATATATTAATACGCTTGTTCCTACCTACCTACCTACCTACCTACCTACCTACCTACCTACCTACCTGCGGTGTGTGTCACACTTTTTATCACTAATAGACGGAAGGAAATTAGAGATATTATGACTTCGGGAAGCTGGGNGAGAGTTACCTAGTACTGGTTTTTCCTGACGGGGCATCAATGTATTAATGTAGCTCACGCCGCCGCATTGGAAGTGCCATTGCTTCAGCTATTGCCTCAGATTCAGGAAAAGTCGTACCTACCTACTGGGTTACACAGAATTATACAGATTATACGTATATCGATGTTTGAAAGTCAAGCAGCACCAAGAAAACGGAGTTCCATCGAAATAATTTACTGGAAACTCTCAGCAGTGTATTGTGAACACCAGGATAGGTAATATCAGAAGCAAAATTTGTGAGAAACAACAAGTGAAAATATTTAGCCTCTCCTTAGCATAAATTTTCAAATAAAAAAACTAGCAGAGTGGTTTATGAACGGAAACTCAGTTAACAGAAGTCCGTGCAGCAAAAATAAAAGACCCATAACGATTATATTTATCCACAGCGCATCGAACATGGTAAAGCCTTCGCTTTTGATCCACCCTTGCTCGCGGCATCATCTACATCGGCCCCTAGCTCTCCAGACGATCAAATTTCGTCCATCTTAACCTTCAGAACGGGACGTAGAGACCAAACAACCAAGCATCCAACAAACAAACGGTGCATTATTATACAGCGGACAAATTTAAATGTAGAAATTAATGTTTTTAGAGAGAGATTTTAATCCTTCATACTGAAACACAATTCACGAAAAAGGACTACTCTTAAGCTCAGTTCATATAAATGATTGAATTTGCCTGAAAGCTATTACAGTCGGTCAGTTCAAATCGGATGATCGCAATAACATTTTTCCAAATGCTAACTTTTGTCTAGGTCTAACATTTGCCAACTGGAAGGCCTGTACGTATCAAATTTTCCATAACTTTTTCAAAATTAAAGCAAAGAAAGCTAGGAATTCTTTTATTACGAAACTTTTATCGCTAAACAGTGTAATATTACTGTTTGGTTGATCTCTAGCATCGCAAAGGGTTTAAAAAAAGTTAATTCCTGATAAATGATAACGACTAGCAAAGGCAATACCTAATACATTTATCAGCAGTCACAGAGACATAAGAAAGTTTTATCACGACCTATGAATGGAGCTGATAAAAGCCTGATGACGTAAGGCAATAAACAATATTATACCTAGTCAATATGCTTTGCTCCTACTGACAGAGAGGGATCAGCAGGAGAGAATATTCTAGTGAAGGGCGACCATTTCATTACAGAGACTGTTAATATCTGACTGACATAAAATAGCAAACACAGAGATAAAACGCTTTAGTAAATAGCATTTGTTCTGTTTCAGCGTGTGCCGCCAGCGATACAAAAAGCTATGTGCTACAAACGACATGGATATAATGTATTCAGTGCCACTAGTCTAACCCAGTATTGCTTGAAGGACAACATTTGTGCAACAAAGCCTAGCAAAGCAGAGGACGCACACTCACCACAAACGTTGAGGTTAAAGACTTTTTCCGCGTACAGCTGCCCCGACCACGTCAGATTGTCCTGCGAGCACATCACACCTTTGGGAGGACCTGTGGTGCCTGAGAACACACAACATACGCCTGGTGTAACAATCTGTATCAGTCGCTTCACAGTGTCTGGCATCGATGGCTTAGCTTAGATTTCCCATGATTGGATTAGGTTAGCATACAGCAAGCAAAAATATCATTTCACGGTCTGTAGTACTGGTCAAAATAAGTCAAATACCAATGAAGAGTCCGAAATTTAACATTTATAAATACACGAGAATGAGCACATTGCTCTTCAATATAAAAAAGCAGCGCTACCTGAAGTGTAGATGAGGGTGCAGCACTGGTTGACGGCCTGCAGTTTAAGCCTCTCCTGCAGCACCTCATCAGGCTCCTCGTACCCAAGCTTCATCAGCTGCTGCCAGGACAGAACATCCGAGCTCTTGGGTGTGCCGCTCCACTGGATGATGGCCTGCGAGGTGCACGAGTAAAAAGGTAAAAAGGTAGGGCGGCGATGCGTAAGGTAAGCTCTCTAGGTCTGCCAATGGCGAATACAAAATTTGAAATGCATTATTAGGTTTATCAATGATGAGCGAAAAACTTGGTGCGCTTCCTCAGCTTGGCCAATATGTAAGTTAAGGGAAGCCTCAAAATGCTATATCACGAGTTCCAGAGGTTAGTGGACGTATCTAGTGTCACAATATCACACTTTCACTGCTGCTTTAGTGTCTACGCCAGGGTTACTACTACTAAAAATACAACCTCCGTACTTTAAAAAAGGTTATATTCAAATAAACTAGACAACTCCAAAGT
This sequence comes from Parhyale hawaiensis, assembly GCA_001587735.2. NCBI lineage: Eukaryota > Metazoa > Arthropoda > Malacostraca > Amphipoda > Hyalidae > Parhyale > Parhyale hawaiensis. The sequence goes on along the minus strand of LQNS02278096.1, from coordinate 17,380,653 downwards.
GCTCAAAATGCTACCAAGCCGTTACTCCAGCCCCACAAGGCCAAACACACTACCGTATACCGCTCTAAAGCAAAAGCAGGATGAAACTTAGCAACACGGAGGATTAAATTTTGGCAATCATTGTAATATCAATGACAGGAGAGGTTAAAGATCAGCTTCACTAGTGTAATAGCAATACCTAGCCCCAGTTTGCATTGCCACACCGTATACACTGTAGTTACACTGCTCGCAGTATAAGGCACATGAGGTTGACTAGAAATCTTAAAGGATTACTAGCACGGGACATAACAAAAATAGCAAGAGAAAGGTTTCTTACTCTAAGCAGATAACTCGTTTTCGCGCCTTACAGCTCCAGGATTTTCATCTCTGCATTTTTGACGGAAGGTCTCGAATTGGAAGTGAACTTCTTTGAAGTCTCTTGTCTCAATGTTGACCAGTTCACTTCTATAGACAAGGACACCAACTGCAGAGCTAGGAGGGAAGAGAAACCTACCAACCCTACAAAAATAACCGCACAAAAGGAGTTGTGGCCAGGTGCAACGACCGAAGTGTTAATGCACTCGAGTCACCCTGAGTACGTGGCACCATTTAAGATTCTGATAAAGATGAGGCACGCCGGAATATCTCCTTAGTAAGTGGTCCACGACGGCTGATAAGTATCGCCAATACACAAACAACTCCCTGAAGGGTTACAGCCCACCTACTACCCAGGCTAGGTCAAGTGCATGGTCAGAACCAGCTACCACATCTCACCACAGCTACACAGCCTCTATTGTTGGTAGGGTACAAGCCTCAAAGATCGTGGTGACTAGAAGGCATAGGGTAACATGTCTAGTATCTGTCTACCATGCTAGTAGCTGTCCACTTCGCACTAATAAATTTCCTGTGTGAAAACTAGCAGTGCTAGAAAGCCGTACATAGGCTTAAACTGTAGGTTAAGTAGTGCCGCAGAAGCCCTGAAAATGACGGGCGAAAAAATAAAACAATAAAAAATGATGGTGGTTATCACATTTTTTACATGTTTTTAGTAAAAAAATTATGGAAACCACTACAATTTTTTAATGTTTTATTTTTTCACCCGTCATTTTCAGGGATGGTGCGGCACCACTTAGCCTACAATTTAAGCCTATGTACGGCTTTCTAGCACTGCTAGTTTTCACACAGGAAGTTTTTTTAGTGCCAAGTGGACAGCTATTAGCATGGTGGACGGGTACTAGACATGTTACCCTAATAATAATGCTCAGATACCACCAAAGCACAAATTTAAGCTATTTTGTACAGGTCAACGACATCAGCCACGCTTCAATCATACGAAATTTATGACTTGCAATCAGAAAATACAGGCCATATTGCTAGGTCACGAAAAAATGAATTATCGAACTTCTGACCTTGACGTGGGTTAGCTTCTCCCGCACAGCCATGAACTTCTCGAGGTACTTCTCATTCTCAACGCACACGATCTGAGCGCGGCAGTCCTGGGCAAGATGCAGGCAGGCCTCGGGCGAGTTGGTGGTGTAGACGCCGGCACTGATCCCTCCAGCGAAGATGCAACCTGCGCAGTACATGGGTGAAGGTGAATCTATGCAATTCATTTTAGGCATACACTACATCAAGTAGTTTTCTGTAGAAAAATAATATTTAAAAAAATGCTCTGATCGCTTATTTATGAAGAAAGGGGTAAACATGGAGGGCACAGTCTCCAGTTGCTGTCACTCGCTCAGAGTCAGTAAGACCGTAGCCATATGAGATTCGTTAAAACCACATTTAATGACCATATCTTGTTTTGTGCCGCTGCACTACACCAATTTCGCTTGTGCTTTAATTTTGGTGTAACTTTCTTCATTAGCTATATACATGTATATGTGCACGTTCTCAGCGTTTTGAGTTAATGGGCAAAGTTGATGGCTGCCACTTGGCACAACCAAAGTTAGCACTTCAAACAGCCGCTGCTAACTACGGCCATTCCGAGGTCTAATGTTTAGAAAATATTTGGCTCAACTAATATTTTTCTTCCAATGTGTAATTGCATTAAAGCGCAATGCGATTAATATACATAAATTAATTTCCTTCACGATCTAGTAATGACTAAGATATTTATTTCTCTTCATTGCTGTTGCAAGTTTTCTGCAACTATAACATGCTCCACAGCCTCTTCTGAAGATAAGTGACCGCAAAATATGCAACAGTGACAGCATCTTTGCCATAATTAAATGTACTGCATCTGCTACATTTTCTGGGATTTTTTTTTTTTACCAAGTGGCTATTGGTCCGGCAATGCAGGATCAACAGTCTGAAGCGGGATCATAGACTATTGGCCCAGTCATTCCTTCCCGCAGGCACTGACAATATCACTGTAAAAATAGCTTCACCATACATAGGTGAAATCTTTGATTCATCGGAAGATCTTGAAAGGCGACTGAAACACTTCCAAGAAACTTGCCGAGTGGAACTTTGCAGGAGAGATACTATGACTAGTGTGTTATTGCACTACCTAGCAGAAAAAAAGTCGCATTGATAAGCCAACTCCATTCCAGAAGAAGCAGGGGAAAGAAAAATGTGTTCACCAGGGTGTTATACGACCCAGAAAATGCCTTGAAAACCTTGAGAATTCCTTGAATGCCAGAAAATGAGAAATAGCATTGAATTTAATTGTGCACAATCATTACCAATAGTTATATGGTTGTGCCAGGTCAGGCTAAGTTAGAGATAGACTAATGAATGCAACTGTCAAGCAGTATTTCATCCGGATTGATCAGAATGGTATATATATATACGATCAGGATCAATTATTGTTAAAAATTTCTTTTAAGCACATTGAAAAATATTTTTTTAATCGATTCATTTTTCCATGCAGGTTCCAAAAATGAACTTTTTTTTGTCGGTCGGCTCTACTTTTTGAGATATATGACAAGTTCCCATTGTTTTCCTAAGGGAGAAAATACTCGGCAATGGACCAGAGTAATGGAAACAGTTTGAATGTTCCAATGAACTCTTTTGCAGTGGTAAGCAGAGTACCTCTGTCGGATACCACCACGACCCGCGTTTTCGAGGGTTACTCCAGATCAGGACGACAGGTGAGTCGTGACATTTTGTTATTAACAGGTAAGTGCTCTTGCCATTTTTTTTTTTTTTTTGACTTAGCCAAAATTGCGAGGTATGCTCTTGTGTAAGTATAAGAACAGACCCCACAGTAGTTTTGTAATTTGTCTTAGTATATCGGTCTAGACTGCAGTATACTCTTGAGGTATTTATACTAACATGTCACTTGTGCATGGTAGTACAGGAACTGCGAAAATCTGATTACTCTGTTCCTATTCTCTGTGCAGATACTAGTTACTTCACCTCAGATTTTCTTTTTTAAACTTTTTCCAACTTTTTTGGTCCACCCCCTCTCAGACCCACTGGTATATAGCTAGGCATCCGACCCCCTGAGCCTCATTCCTAACGACGAGCGAACATCTCGCTACTATGAAGCCCAAAACATACGGGCTTTGGGATCGGTTTTGCCTCCAGAGGTAGCTACTCTGCGTTTCGCTTACCACTGCAAAAGAGTTCATTGGAACATTCAAACTATTTGCAGTGGCTCGCTACCGGCAGAGTACCTGTCGGATAGCACCGACATACCAACAGCGTAGCTTGCGGAGCAGGGAGGGGTTCTGTGGCGCCCTGATTCGGAGGGTGCCTCACGATCTTTGGCGATCCTACCCTGATCTGTTCGGCTCTTGTGCACTCGCCTGCGGTGGCCAAACACTCCTGCCAAGGAGTTAAGGGCTTGGATCCCTCTTTGTTTCGTCTAAGTTAGAGGGAATGTCTTTTTTGCCCAAGGAACAGCCTGGTCTGTCCCGAACTCTGAATCGACATACCACAGGCGCGTGTCACCGAACTGCATATAATCGACTTTAGCTTCATTCCTCGACGGAACAGGACTCAGACCGATGTTGGCAACAACTCTCTGGACCGAGCTAGTCACCGACGCACCTTGAGACCTCTCGCGAAGTGTCTGAAGTCCTTGAACTCGAGTGCTATAGAATCTGAGGCCCTAATTCGGTCACTCTCCGAGGACCGCTATTATTTCTCTGTGGATAAGGGTAAGTTTTTTCTATCTGTTGAGCCTGTTCTCTCAAACTCCTGAACTTCTGAGCTGCCCCTGTATCTTGAGCAGCTTCCCTAGAACAGGTACTGTTACCTTATTCTGCGTTATCGCTTCTTCGCTTCGACGAGTATACCCGCCCAGGGTGTCAGTAACCTTTACCCCAGCTGATTCATCGTTATATGACCAGGGTGCGGTCCTTGAGAAGCTTCTTTTTTTTTTCCTCCCTTAAGTGACCCTATGTTCCGGCTAAGTCCGAAAGTGTTCGTAGCTGACTCCAGTCTAGAGGACTGGTCGGCTTCCACCCTCAACTGGGTTTCCAGCATGTCCTTTCGTTTCACTTGTACTTGGTTTATCTTATTCAGAGCCTCAGCTAATTGCCCTTCAACTAGTACCGCTCTGCTGTCTGAGGTAGCCAGTGTGTAGGCTCTGCTTATGCTTTTGACCAGCCCTTAGCCTTATTTCGGCTGTGCCTGAGTGGTCTAGTGTTCTCTGGTAAGACCTGACACCCGTCTCACTATCTGCTCCGGCAGGTACCTATTTGGCCAGGGCGTCCACTAGGGGACCCTATTCCTTGTTACGGTCTAAGAATATTGTAAATAGAAAATATTCTGGCCAGCTCTGGATAAGGCTAAGCTTTAGTGAAGTTGCTATTACTGGTCTAACCGAAGTCTTCTAGTAGACCTAGTAAGTCTAGGTTATGCTGTTACGTGGGAAAGGAACTAGGGAATTTGATAAATTGTCGTTCAGCTCCAGTCTAAGAATTCATCAGGACCTAGCAGCCTCCGGAGTTGTTCATATATGCTGATCAGGTCAGACCTGAGTAACGGACTTAACGTCTTGTTCCGTCGTTGTACCAAGCTGGAGTGGTCTTTTGCGCTTTGGTCCAAGTGTCAAAGAGACTCTCCCCTAGTTTACATTCGTTAGATTTCAGTCTCGCCATAACACGCTCTGGCCTATCAGTCCATTTACTTTTGCGTCTATAGTAAAAAGAATGGAATGGGAGTTTTTGTGCTCGGTGGTCCTGTATTCAACAGTACTCTTGGGATTGGCCTTGAAAAAGAGCACTCTTTACTATTCGTGCCCTCAGGCTGTCCACTATTTTAATTTCTCTAGACACTGTTTGATCCTGCTGCCTCGGAACTCCACCAATGAGGTCTTAGTCCCGTATCAAATTGCCGATGCGGACTTATGCACATTTGTAACTCCTTAGATTACTGAAGGTCTCCCTTGTCCTTTTAATTTTTATCGAAGCGCGACTGGACCTTCCTAAGGGTCCTGGAAGTATGTAAGTTTCCTGAGCGTCTGAGCCGGCGTTACGGCTCTCGCCCTCCTTGCGTTCTTAGATCGTTAGTCGTCATCCTAACATTTTCTTCAGTCCTGTAACTCTGGAGAACGCAGAGATTCTTATCTCACAAAAACTGTGAAGTATTACTTTCCTTATCAGGTCTACCTTACGTCTGGGAAAGTTGACCTTCTTTATTTGTTAAGGTTTACCTTCTTGGACCTTACTTCCTTGTTCCTTTCTACACCCAGACGGGCCATGGCCAGGTTTAGCTTGAAAAAAAGAGCGGGAACTTTAACAGAGCTGATATCTCATAAATTTGGCATCTTGAATAATTCGGGGCGCCTGCTGAGATCGTACTTAAGGAAAGGCAGCTATGGTAAAAACCAATCCAATGCGGGGGAGGGCATTTGCCCGCCCAGACTGAAAAAGGAGCCGGTATATACTCGACTCCTACGCTTGGATTCATCTTCTCCCCGACTCTGGTAGCTTCTGCTATCTTCTTCGAAGAGGCAAACTACACGACCAGCTAGGCCCGCTCAAGAATCTAGGAGCCGCTGTACCTAGAGCTAATAACTTCTATTTCGCTCGCTGTAGTAGGGTTACTTTCAGGTTCCTGAAAAAAAAAATTTCTATGTGCCGACAAAAGCACCGAAAACATCGTAGCCGCAACCGCGGTCTTCTACTCCGGTTCGATGGGAAATTTAATTTTGGCGTGTAAGGTGATTGCTCACCTAAGAACAAAACGCCTTGAATACACTAAGCGGAGAGGCCAATTACTTGACCGTGGGCTAGTCTCTAGCAACAAAAACCCTTTGGTCCAGCTAACCTAGGTATAGCTGACGGACAACTCAGCTTCAGTCGATGAGAAGCCGCTGGTGTCCCTGTGAGCTGAGCTCACGCGCAACCCTCTGGGTCCGCTTCGGGTAACAGACCACAATAGTCTGTAATGGCCGGAACTTTTAGCTCTCTTCACTTGAGCTAGCACTCGGGCTCTACTAGCCCGTTCGCAAACATCAATTCTCTCGCAAGGGGAGAACCCCCCGATTCGGAAACCCAACCGTATCTGGTGAACTACCCAACTCGTTAGCTCTAGTCCACGAATCCCAGACCTGCTTAGTCCCACAGTGATTAAAGCGTAGATCGCAGGACATATTCCAGGCAAACCGTAGGCTTTCTGAGGCAGTGGCCCGTTTTAGTCGTGAGTAGCTTAGTCTTAAAGTGGCCAGGCGCCTTTAACGCAGTCAGATTCTGAGGGGAAATTATTTCCCGGTTTTAGTTACCGGAAATTGTTCGCACGAGTCCTGGGGTGTTTTGTGAAGCTAAGGTTATAAAAAATGTACCGCCCAGGCAGAGAGGTGCTGCGCACTCTGACTGGTCTGAGTTTACCCTGGCGCATTTAGACCAGTGTATTGTCTGCTTTATCCGTAGCATGCAGACCCTTGAGGCTTCGTGCTCTGGTGACGTTACCGGCCCTCGGTTCCTGTTCTCGCAGGAATGTCCCTTACCGGATGGGACTCCTACGACCTGTTAGGTCGCTCCCGCCTTACAGTGAAAGTTCACTATAGCGGCTGGTAGCCTAGCAGTCGAACAAGCAGTTGGGCACCGAGGTCTTAGTTTGTCCTCGGCTCCCCACTGGTAAGGTGCCTGCAACTGAGGCTGTGTACCTCTGGAGGGCTTTCATTCTTGTGTCCCAGGCCTTTAGTCTGTTTAAAAACGTCCGTAAAGCCCCTTAGCTCTGACATTTGTAAGCCGTACTAGAGCTGATTTATTTGGACTAGGTGCAAGGATCAGGGTAGGGGACCTAGATCCTCTTATTGAACCTTCTGTCGTACTTCATGACCTGCAGGGACCCAGGCCTAGGTGGGAACTGAGAGTTTCTTATCCGGTCCCAAGTTGAGGCTCTACGGCCTGGTAGGACTTTTCCCGGATTTAATAGATATTGGATCTAATGAGTGTCTTTGGTATTCCATTGATGAGGGGCGTTGTTTGAAGATATGACTTGACCGTTTCTCGATGTCAACCACTCTCATTTGTACGATAGACTGGAGCGATTGATCTAGCTAAGTGAGGATATACTGAGCCCTTCTCGTCAGATAGTTACGAGGAGTTAGTAAGAGGTTCTTAACTCCCGTTTCGTTCCCCGAGGGGAGGAGGGAGAGGGAAAATGTTTGGAGTTAAGAACTGTCTCAGAGCTAGAGTAATTAGCTCCTGGTTAAATCTTTAGGGTTCCAAGGTATCTCTTGTGGCAACCCGATAAGGCGTTATCTCTTTCGGGGATTACCAACCTGCTCAACTGCTAGTTCGTGCCGATTTTCGCCTGGAGATGAGCAGGGTCTCTGTTCCTATTTTGGATTTGAACCCGTAGTTTGACCGGGTTATAACCGGTTTTAGAGGGTCGTAAATTGTAAGTTAGTGCCCAGCCTGACTTCTTGTTCCCTGTCTAGGACCCGGAAGGGGTCAAAGGGTGTTCGACCTTAATTGTGTCAACCAGGTACTAGTTCCGCCTGGTAACTCCGGCAATAACAGGAGATTGTACTTTCCTGAAAGAAAAAAACAGGCCTCAATCTATTCCGTGCTGTGCATTGGAAACGCCAGCCAGTCCTGTCGACATCGGTATTTCCGATGTTAGAAAAACCAAAGGCCAAATTTTTCTGCCCCTCACCTATCCAAGGTGCCCGCACTTATGACTCGTGCCGGAAAAAAAAACGCAGACCCTTCCCGGCAGGAGATTCTCATCTCAGGGCACCCTGAGCCTCCATGTTCTTGCTGGATCTGTCGGAGACCAGATGCTAGTGCCTAGACAGCCTATCACTGCTCCCGTCTGCTGGTATTCGTCAATCCTGCCGGGAATGACTGTGCTTCGAGAACCGGAGGTCTTAAGCCGAGGCAGCCCCGGGCCTCCACCTAGTTGTTCTCATCGAACTAAACCGGCCTTCATCAGACACGTTGGTCTTCCTGATGCCAGACATCAGATGCTAGCACCTGGTCAGCGTATCACTGATCCAGTATGCCGGTGTTCGTCGATCGTGCCGGAACCCATTGTACTCATTGGTAATACTAGGTCTAGGACTAGCAGATAGTGCAAGGCTAGCATAACTCCGATCCGGCATTTGGCAGGCTCCTTGTACACGTCGGTATTTCCGTTCGTGCTAGAATTGATCGATCGATGCTGAAATACGCTAATGCTGCTGCTCATCAAACCAAGTCGTAGTCTCCAAGGACTTTTTGGTCCTGTCTGTACTCATTAATCAAGTGGCATAAGCAGTGCACGTAAAACTAGTTAGTTATAGTTGGAAAGTTTAAGCCTCCGTTTCCGAGCAGAACGACATCACAGAGGAAAGAGCAAGGGACATATAGTATGCCAAGAGTAACGGGGAACCTATGAACAAAGGTGTTCCCACCACACAGGATCAACGCGCATGGGGACAGCAGACGGGAAAGAAGAGGAAGAACAGATAAATAATATGCAAGTAGGAGTATGAAATCGGAAGAGAAGCAAAGTGGGCACGAAAGAGAACGTCCCGAAGGCCTAGCTAATGGCTGAGGTAACCTACATGAGCCCCCTGGGGTCGCCTAACCCCAGAGCATAGGATGGACGAGTCTAAACTAACATAACCCTATGGCCTATCCTATACCCCCTGAGGGGTGGCGTAAAACTAGACCTGCCCTTCGGCTTTAGCCGGAATTCCTTGGTTATGACGGTCCTCATAATTTAGGAACATCGCCCACAGCAACGAGAGGCTAAGTTCATGAGCGTTTTTGCCCAACTCTGCGCCGTCATAACGGCCAATATAAAGTCTCAGGGGCACGTACCGGAGATTGTGTCCACACTCAGGGATTGGGACCGTCATAAAACACCAAGCGGAGACCAGCCACAGCAACGGTGAAGACGCTAGAGCAGGTCAAAAGACCGTTAGTGGTCATGCCCCGTTCACCGTTCTGCAGCTAATTCCCACTTAGAGCAGAGCCGGTTTGATGCAAAGTCAACAAGTATTTTTGCCCGACTTGAGAGCCTCGGCACGGCCGTTCGCCATTTTCACCCCCAAAATAGTGGTAACAGAACGCCTGGACCGTCAAAACGGCCACGTTTCAAGACAAAAACTGTCATTTGAGCCACGGTCTCATATTTGCCCTGAGGAAGACCAGGATCCTTCAATCGTGCCGGTAAAGTGCTAAGAACACTCGTTGTTCTTCGGTCTAGGCAGAAAAACTCTGCCACCTTGGTATTCCCGACTGTAGAGGAATTCTATCGCTACAAAAAAAAAGAGCTAAGCTCCTTTTGCTGCTCGCTCTCATGAACTTACTGGCAGAAAAAACCACCGTATCTGCCAGAATTCCCGAGGCTAGAGCTCCGGTGTTAGTGTTTGCTTTGCACCTCACTGACCCCCATTGTGGGTACCGTACTCATCAATTATGCTCGAATTACGCGTCGGTATTCCCGAGGCCAGAGATCAGGAGACAGAGCTTGGACAGCATATCCCCTGATCCCACCTGCCGGTACTCATTGATCGTGACTGTCTCTTCGAACACGTCGAAAATCCAGAGATCAGAAGATAGTGCTCGGTTAGCATCTCCACAGACTCCCCGGCCGGTGATCGTCGATCGTGCCAGATCATTGCTCACGTCGGTAGTCCCTCGACCAGAGATCAGAAGATAATGTTCAGTATCATAAGCAGTGCACGTAAAACTAGTTATAGTTAGGAAGTTTAAGCCTCCGTTTCCGAGCAGAACGATATCACAGAGGAAAGAGCAAGAGACATATTGTATGCCAAGCGGTCGGTGAGCTCGGACGCTCTTTTAAATGACTCGACTCAAAGTGAAACAATGAACGAAATCTTCGAAAATGTTCTGTTGGAAAAGTGCAAGAAATCCCTACCTCCGGCTAGAAGGAAATGGCCTAAAAATCGCCACCATAAATTCCGCAAAAGCTCGCTAAAGAAGAGCAAGATTGATCAAATGCCAAAAGTTACCATGTGTATCACAGTTACAAACTGAACGCCAGCGTAAAATGGAAGAAATTGAACATAAACTTGCAAAATCTCACGAAGAGAAACAGGAAAAAGAACTGCAAGCCATCAAGAAGATAAAAGAAAACAGTAAGTGCTTCTTCTCTTATGCATCAAATTACGCGTCTCTGAAGACAAAAATAGGACCATTACTGGACGAAAATGGATCAATGACTGATAACGATCTGGAGATGAGTGAAATACTGAGCCGTCAATACGAGAAAGTTTTCGCAAAAAGACCAGTAACCCTGATGTTCAAGCATTTGAAGTAACTGATAACCACCTAATGGATTTTGAATTCACACAACTAAGCATGGAATTAGCCATCGATGAAATTAGCGGAAACAGTGCTTCAGGACCAGATGATGTTCCTGCAAAAATCCTCAAAATGTGCAACCTAAGCATTTCTTACCAGCTCTACCTCATGTGGCGCAATTCATTGGACGATGGTGTTATACCGAGCACTTATAAACACGCAATCATTACCCCAATCCCAAAAGCCGGATATAGTACAGATCCAGCTAACTATAGACCAGTCTCATAAACGAGCCACGTAGTGAAAACGTTTGAAAGGGTGTTCCGTAAACACCTAGGGTACCATCTAGAGAGTAATGATCTACTCGCATTAAAACAACACGGTTTTCGACATAAACGCTCCACTACTTCACAATTGTTGGAGCATTATGATTCAATCATAGAGACATTGTGCCATGGAAAGAATGTGGACGTACTCTACTTAGATTTTGCTAAGAGGCTTTTGACAAGGTTGACCACGGAATCCTAATGTTGAAACTTTCCCGCATGGGTATCCGTCGAAAATGTCTACGGTGGCTTGAAGCATTCCTGTCAAAAAGAACGCAAAATGTGATTGTCAACAACAAGGTGTCATCCATACAGCCGGTACTCAGTGGAGTGCCACAAGGCACCGTGCTTAGGCCTGTTCTCTTTCTCATCATGATCAATGACATGGGATACGGATGTAACTATGCGGTACCTTCGTCATTTGCTGACGATACACGAATATTAGCTGCTGTGCAATCTATGGAAAACGTGCTGTCTGTGCAGCGAGATTTGGAAAGTATCTGCCAATGGTCGGTTTAAAATAATATGACCTGTAATGAAACAAAATTTGAACTTCTAAGATACGGAAAAAATCAAACACTCTGAATGCACACAATATACCACCAGCGATGGGCATAAAATTGAGAGAGAGACAGTTTTAAGAGACCTCGGAGTGAAAATGCAAGACAATGCTACGTTCGAAGAACATATTGCTAGTTATCGTTATGGGAAAAAGATGGAGTGGATGGCTTTTACGAACTTGCTCGTCACGCGAAGTGGATATAATGCTTACACTATGGAAGCAATTGATTCTTCTGAGAATAGAATATTGTTCCCCACTTTGGATGGCGAGTACAGTACAAGAAAAAAGCTGGAATTTGAAGGCCTCCAGCGATCGTTCACGGCCAAAATTCGAAGCATGCAGGAGTACGATTATCACAAACAGCTCAGTTGTCTCCACTTGTATTCAATACAGCACAGATTCGAACGATTTACAATCATATATGTTTGGAAAATTCTGGAACGTATCACTGTGAATATGAATGAGCGGATTGTCGCCAGACACTTGGATAGAACAGGAAGGGCTTGTGAAATTCGCATCCCGCGCAGAGATGGTGGAAAAGCCGTGGCCCCAAAATATTCTAATAGCTTCGCTGTAAGGGGAGCAAGATTGTTCAACAAAATGCCTCGGCATATTCGAAACGCGACTGATACCAAAATTGTAGAGTTAAAAAATTTGCTGGATTCATATTTAAGAGGAATACCAGATGGACTAGCAGTCAGCGGTTACGCGCAGTGAGGAGATAATTCGCTGCTGGCTCTCTCTTTGGTCGCTAGCTCCGGCACCACAGAAGACACCCAGGAGAGTGACTCCACACACGTGGGGTGACGGGAACAACGTCACCTGGACTTCTTCCGAAGACCCTCAAGGTACTCAAGGTAGGTACTGATCTCCCGGCCGGTACTTGTCGATCGTTGCGGTATAAAACTTCACATCGGTATTCCCTAGACTTAGAGTACAGAGATGATGCTCGATTAGTATATGTACTGATCTTGCAGCCGGTACTCGTCGATTGTGAAGGGCCTTCGTTCACGTCGGTGTTCCCTAGACCAGAGACCAGACGATAGTGCTCGGTATGCATATCAAATGATCCCTCGGCCGGTACTCATTGAACGTGGCGGAACATCGCTCACATCGGTATTCCCCTCTGCTAGAGGACAGAGATAATGCTCGATAGCATATCAACTGATCCCCTAGCCGATACTCTTCGATCGTGGCCGCCTATAGTTTCACATCGGTATTCCCTAGACTAGAGGACAGAGATAAGCTCGATAGCATATCCACAGATTTCACAGTCGGTACTCGTCGATCGTGAAGGGCCCTCGTTCACGTCGGTACCTAGTCCCTAGACCAGATTAGCATATCAACTGATCCCTCGGCCGGTACTCTACGAACGTGATGGGCCATCGCTCACATCGCTATTCCCCTCTGCTAGAAGACAGAGATAATGCTCGATAGCATATTAACTGATCTCCAAGCCGGTACTCGTCGATAGTGGCGTAACAAAGCTCACGTCGGTATTCCCCTCTGCGAGAAAACAGAGATAGAGCTTGATTAGCCTATGAACTGATCCCTTATCCGGTACTCTTCGCACGTGGCGGACTCCTCGATGTCGGGAGTCAATTGCTGATTAGGCTCGGCAAGTACAAAACTAGGAGATATTTAAACCGGAGGCTCCGGTCCTCTACCATTCAGAATTACAGTGCCTAAAGGTTCAGCTTTGCATATCACTCTTCAGTCACCGAGATATATATGTAGACAATGGAAGTCAGTAGCTGATTTGGCTCGGTAATTCCAGAACCAGGAGATAATTAAACCGGGCAACCCTCGGTCCTCTACCGTTCTGAATTGCTGTGCCTAAAATTTCAGCTCCAGTGATTTCTGACTCCACCAGCTCCCTCTAAGTGCCATAAAATAGAAATTTAATTACCAATGCTTTCGGTAAGCTTCCTTCAATCTATACAACTAATGCTTTGAATTCATATTCTGATCGTTAGGTCAGTGTCGTAAGGCAAAGAGAGTTCTATTTTCTGATCCGATAATCAAAACTATTACAGTTTTCATAAAACAGGAAAGAAAATCTCAAGCTTTCAGAATTTCCAAAAACCATCATTAGTTTTCCATAAATGGGAATCCACTATATAGCGCCTGATTAGAAAAACTTTCAAAAATTTTCAACTAATTTTAAAATTAGAGAAATTATCCACAAGTACTCCATTATTCAAAAGAGAAAATAGAATTTGAGTTAATGTCTTGCTTAACTATTGTTACTAGAGCACTTGCCAACAAATCTGATGAAAGTTTTTAAATTTCAAAGTCATTGCTGCAGGAGTTCAGGAACTTCTGGGCCAACGGCCGCGGCTCACCGGAATCCAAACATTCATCCTATATTGATGGCTATAATTTATTTTAATAAACCTATTAGAGTATAATTTCATATCATGAAGAAGGCTAAAGGGTAGTTAGTGATCTCAGATTGAGTCCAAGTCCATACCAGGATCTAGGCTAAGTGTAGACTCTGCGACTAAGTGCCAATCGGGCTGCTCCAATTTGAGACGAAGTCCATAAGGCTGGATGAGAAAATTTTTTCAAGTCCCAAGGGCACTAGCTGAATCTGAGTTAGAGTCCCCCAAGTGGGAACTGCAAACATTTCTAAGCATTTAGGCATTAAAAACTGACCATAGAATCAAGAAAAGTAATTTCAATTAAGTAACTGAGACTTAGTCAGAACCTAATAATAAATTTCAAATACTCTCAAGGCATAAGGCTGTTCTGAGACAAAGCCCCAAAACGCCAATCCAAAAATATTTCTAAGTATCAAAAGCACTTCACTGTACAGAAACTAAGTCCCAAAGGGAACCGTTGAAAATTTTTCTAAGTCCAAAAGGACCAACTAGAAAAATTTTCTAAGGGCCAAATGTATCTCACTGCACTGAGACTAAGTTCAAAAGGGGGCACAACACTGCACTTTTCTCAAGTTTCTAAGGCACAAGAGCAGAGGAGCTGGAGATGTTGATCGCACCGCGAGTAGTACTGGAATGAGACTCCGGGGGTCGGGGGCCTACCTATACAACAGTGGGTCTGAGAGGGGGCGGAGCCCAAAAAGTTGGCAAAAAATTGAGAAAAAAAAAATCTGATGTGAAGCAACTCTAGTACCTGCACAGGGAACAAGAACAGAGTTATCAGATTTTAGCAGTTCTTGTACTACCATGCATAAGTGATATGTTAGTATAAATTGTCTTAAGAGTATAGTACAGTCTACACCGACATACTACGACAAATTACAAAAGAACTACTGGGGGTCTGCTCTTATACTTACACAAGAGCATACCTCACAATTTTGGCTAAGTCCAAAAAACTGGCAAGAGTACTTACCGGTTAATAACAAATTGTGACGACTCACCTGTCCTCCTGATCTGGAGTAACCCACGAAAACGTGGGTCGTGGTGCTATCCGACAGAGGTATTATTAGAATGATTCCTACTCGTCTCTTACAGTGGGTACTAGCTATACCTACAAACTTGTAATTCTTGAATCAAATATGGATGACATACTCTCATACATAACTGATCTGCGCGAGTTTTATTTGAACATTGCATTTTCCACAACAAGCAAAAAAAGAAAACTAAGAGTAGAACCACAACTTGCTTAAAATCTATTACAGCCATTGCTGCGTGACACGGCCAGTTTTTTATTTATTGAATTTCTTCAGCTATAGCAGCTCTACTAGTACTGCATAATCGTAGAACAGGCGAAGTGCATTACATCCGACAGCTGGGAGATTCGCACAATAATATGCTTAACAGTAATGAGCAGGCAATATTACCCATCTTTTAATTTTTACAACTGTTGGCACTGTAGACATATTACTAGCATTGCAAGCGCCAATAGGAAGAATGGCATTTTGGTGGAACCCAGGACTAATTGAAATCTTCACCGCTCCAGAATTTAAAATAAAATCAGGAAACAATTTCTGGGTAAAAATTTTTAGGGAACCATTGTAATTTGATCAAAAAGTTTGCCTGCAAAATCAGTGTGATGACGTAACCAACCAACTTCTGCTTGTGTACTATACTGCTTGGTGCATTGTAATTCTTAGTTCTATAAATGGAGCAAAAGGCATTACAGTAGATACTAGAAAATACAGCATTAATTATTGATATTTAGCCACTAGTCAGATTATTCTAGCCACATAAATACATTTTGAACAAGTGCATTTGCACGCCAATGTGAAACGCAGCGAACGACATGCTCACAAAGCACACCTCTATTTCTTAAGAAGACATTTCTCAACGGTCGTAGCCCATCGCTAGACTACTGGTAAGCATACTTCACAGGCACATCATGCAAACCAATAGGATAATAACGATAAAATATCAGTTAGCAACTAGAGTGCATGAAACTACATTGGTGATTCGCATTATAAGCATTCATACAATAGAAACTTCATTTAAAAAATTATGAGTACTCTTAACTTCAAATACGAGCAAAAATCCACACTACGTTGGGGCATCATACAAGACACTGCAAGTCAGCTCTGAGCAGGAACACTTTCCACTAGACAGTGACGACAGATTTGGCTCTAGGTTGTCTGGTCATAGTTAATATACAATAAAAATGAACAAGGTTCTGTTATAGCTAGTCTACTGAATTTAAATAAATTGAAGTAACCGTATCAAAACAACTTGGCAATATGTAGTAATAATGCTGAACCCGAGTATTAGTGAAAACCCAGCATAACGCCACAAGACAAATCTGTGGCAAACACTAAGCCCTCAACACCAAACACACAATGTTTCCAGGTTACGCAGGACACAGTGTACCCTGGCCTTGAGATATGCTCACTTTTGCTTCACTACAGCTGACTGCAATAATTAAGTACAATCTCACTAAATGACTACTACTACTGCTACTGTTCCCCATGAATGAAAGAAAACACACCAAAATTGGCCAGCATCCACTCAGGCATATTGAAGCCCATGATGCACACGCCATAGTGCGGCTCCAGGCCCAGCTTGATGAAGGCTTTGGCCACAATACACGAGTCCTTGAAATACTCCTCATACGTCCAGTACCTGCCCATCCACAGATAATTAGAAACAATTCTAACAATAAACTGCAACTAGAACCATAACCGTTAGGAATATGACGCCAGGGGTGACTCATTCAGTGGGACTGTGGTCTGCAGTACGGTACCAATTATCTACAATAAACATAACAGTTGCTATAATGAAACTTTTTCTGCATTCCCTGTTGAAGATTTACACAACATGTTAGCAACAAGATTATTATTGTAAATAATATCTACGTAGTTCAGGATATATGATATATACCGGTCTTGTAGCTATTTAAGTGAGCAGCAGTCCCACTTTCACTAACTAGACCGTTCACGACTATAGACCAACCGGGGCCCCGGCCACATCAAACCCAGGCCATTTTCAGATCCCCAGTCCTGTTTATCAAGTATTGCTTACCCTGGACCCGGTCCCAGCCTTTCAAATTGTGAAAAACAGGGCTTTGGCCGAGGAATTTGGGGGAGGGAAAACAATTAAGAGGTACATATATAATACAATTAAGTCCAAATAAATATGTCGACTATCATGAATAAGAGCTAACATTGCGGGAATACTGTACTTCCCATCATCAGAAACATTAAAATTAATCTATCAGCTATGAATAAGAAAGAAGTAATTTTTTTTTAATTATTTCAGTTATAGCAGGGAGAGGAGCAAAGGCATAGGTCCTATCAGAGGGGAGTCTAAAACGATACTGAACAAAGCCCCCTGGAGGGGCCAGACGCCGGTGCCTGTACAGTCAGTGCACGAGAAGCTAATTCTGAACTATGTGAAGCGGTACAGCTGAGGTCATAATGTTGAGGTAAGGTCTTTGTTCTTTGGATGTAGAGTGATTCTAATGTTGCGAGCTCGATGGGATGGTTGTTTTGCTCAGCATGTAGGCGGGGAGTTGAATGTGAGGGTTTTGTGAGTGGTAAATCGGGTCGACTGGATACACCTAAATGTTGGTCAATGCGGGCTCTGAAGTGTTGTCCAGTGCTACCAATGTAAGAGGCACTGCAGGCCTGGCATTGGTAACAGTAGATAATACTAGACAGAAGTGGTGTGGGCCTTTTATGGGGAAAGAAATTTTTTTTATTCGCGTAAAGTGATTCATTATGAGTGACGATTCCCCACTATCATATCAATATGCTATCTTAAACTACTGTACTGTCATTGCAAGAAACCTTGGTATTAATTTACCTTAGTAGGGTCCAATTTTCGGTTTTTTTAATCCACTCAATTTATGTAGAATTCAAACCTGAAGTCCATTTGCGGGAGTCAACTCTAGTTTTCGAAATATCTGACTATGATTTTTCCATTGTTTTTCTAAGGTAGAAAATAACCACATTTAACAAGTAGAAAGAAAAACCTCATTCCATGTTTTTTTTTTTTGGTTATGTTCCTATGGGTCACCCTGTATTAGCTCCCATTGGAAAACAATGGAAACTTCAAAGTCAAATATCTAATAAAACTACAGCCGACCACCACAAACACACTTCAGATTTGAATTCTACATCAAAAATTGAGTGGAAAACTAAAAAATTGGACCCCA
>LQNS02278096.1:17349570-17362303 GCA_001587735.2 Parhyale hawaiensis | reverse complement strand
AATTTACTTCTAGATTAGCTAGCTACTTCTCAAGCTTCAACACTAGAAGTTAGTCACCAGTTTCTAATAAGGTGTAGGATCTCCTCAGGCCCATTATAAAGCAGTAATTCTGTAAGACATTGAGTCTGCAAGGTTTCTAACATACACTTCATCCAATTTGAACCACTCTTGCATAAGTCCATTCCTTAAATAATTCTCACTTAAATTATGGATAAATTGAGTTAGTGATCACAATCTAAGTGTTGATAGCAAATGCTGTACTCTAGTTGAAATAGAAATTCTGACCCCCCCGGGCTATTTGATTTTGTTCGCCCCGGCTCCGGCTACTTTATTTTTGGTCACCCCACCCTCGATCTTTCAAAAATCTTTGCCACGGGCAGTCTATACCCACAACCTGTTAGGTCAATAAAAACTTAAGTAGCTATTCCATTTTGTTCAGTTCACGTCATGCACTTGGGAGTAGATTAGGCTATATTTTTCAAGTACCAATATAAAAAGAGATGAACATATTTCTGAAATGAAAGTAGGGCCAAGCCATATCCAGAATAGGTACAGCAGTAACAGAGCTTTTCCATATTAATTATGGATTTGAAAAAGTACCAATATAAAAAGAGATGAACATATTTCTGAAATGAAAGTAGGGCCAAGCCATATCCAGAATAGGTACAGCAGTAACAGAGCTTTTCCATATTAATTATGGATTTGAAACAACAAACTGAAGCTTTAATTTGAAATCTCTGAGCTCCTTTAATATTACTGTTAATTTCTTAGTTTAACCACCATTTCCACTCAGGGACGATCTGCACAGTGATGCTAGTCGGCTAGAAGGCTCGAGTAGGAAAATCCTACCTCGACATTGGCTCTCCTCTGCCATATAGTATAAGTTGGCTCAGCACGTTACTACTGGCAGGCAAAAATATGCAAAGAATAGGAAAAAAAGGTGCAAAGAATAGGAAAAAAAGGTGCAAAGAATAGGAAAAAAGGTGCAAAGAATAGGAAATAAAGGTGCAAAAATAGGGAAAAAAGGTGCAAAGAATAGGAAAACACACTCGATTTGACGGCCCCTCTTGTGACCTTCCACACGAGAGACTGGAGATGTCCGTGCACAAAGTTGATTATCTCGATCAACAGAACACCTCACGGAACATAAAAGGGAAAAATAAAGAGCCTAGCTACCTACTTTACAAAACTAACCTTCTCAGCAGGAGCTGCGGCCAGCTGCAACATCCCCTGCCCTGTGGAGAAGGCACTCGGGACAGCCCTTGGGTTCGTGAGGCCCAAATATATTGTGGCAGGGAATCTGAGCTCCTTTTCAGTTTGACATATAGCTAAAAGCAAAGACCAGGAATCAAAGAGTTTAACGGGAGGACTCAATGGGACTAAAATAAAATTTAGCAGTGACTGCATGTAGCCAAATAACATATTGACGAATCACAGTAATTTGAGGGTCGGATATCCAACCTACATAGGTTAAGGTTTATAAATAGCCATAACCAATGTGGTCCAGGCAGACTAGATACAAGATATCCTGAATCTTGGGGACAGAACAAATGTTAGCCTGCCAAGAGCTGCGCAGAGATAAACATTGTTTACGATCTCTACAGCTACCAGGAAGATACCTAGCAGAACCTTGGCTAACCGAGGATTGGGCTAACTTTACTGCTAGACTCTCAAAAGTGAGGCTAAAGAATATAGACAGGCAAGCATGTAGTAGACAGCATAGCCTACCCTTCGAAGAATAGGACCTACTTACCATTTAAATGATCACCACACACTACAAGCCCAAGTCTACCTCGGCAAGCGCCGCCATTCTCAGGTCTTAACAGAGATCGCAAAACTTGAGGAAATAACACCTGACGTAACAAGAACCGCTAGGCCGGGGAGCAGAAGCCCTAGACCGTTGTCAGGACTAGACAGAAACCCAGTAAATCGCTGAAGCACGCCCTCTCCTGCTGTGCCGAAGGCCTTCGATGGCAATACCTCCAGTCCGAGATTAGAAAAATTTGTTCTAGGGATTAAGGAAGAGCCAAGATTGCCTACTTGTAAAAGATCAACAGACGATAGGGAAGCTCCAAAAAGGTTAGTTATGGACCAGTTTAACTCAGGAGACACGCTATTTCAATTTACGAGGGATTCCGCCACCATTCTCAATTCGTTTGTCTCCCATTTCCAACCCAGGTCAAATCCGATAGAGCCCCACTAGCTACCTCAGAGCGGCCATACAACTTCCAAAGTAAACATACGAGACTAATTCTTCCTAGATTATGCCCCTTTGGGCTGTATCTGGCCACTCAGCTATGAGCCAACATCACTGCAGACCAACTTAAGCAGAAGGAAACTCAAGGGGACCGAAAGGTCAGTGTATGCATCAGCTTCTTAGTGGAGGGGACTTTCTTTGCCAAGGACTGCTTGTTGAGGACGGGACAAGGAGTTCCCTGTAGACCAGGGCTAGAGCGATACCCTAAGCAGCCGCTAGAAAGCAGGATCAGACAAAGGAACAAAGCCAAATCTCCAAGTAGCTCTTACACTGAGCCTACCTCAGAAGATCCACATTCTTACCCAAACGCCACCAGCTCTAGCCTCAAAGATAGCCAGCCATACTAAAGGGAGAAGGACTAGAAAAGGTTAGGAGGTCCGAGTTGTGGCCCAACTCCAGTCTCTGGTTTCCATCTGGCGCAAACTCTAGGGCCTAAAACAAGCGAGGCAGATGTCTTCCACGCAACCCCCCCCCCCCCCCCAACGTGATGGGCCGGCGTCATTTCTGAGGCCTCCGTACAGTACCGCAGAGATGGGTCGGANCGCAAACTCTAGGGCCTAAAACAAGCGAGGCAGATGTCTTCCACGCAACCCCCCCCCCCCCTCCAACGTGATGGGCCGGCGTCATTTCTGAGGCCTCCGTACAGTACCGCAGAGATGGGTCGGAAGAGACAAGACTCATAACCGAAAATATCTAGACAAGGCTCCTGGCTTCAAAGGTGAAAAATCTAATAATAGCAACAGCCCACTACAGAGCTAGTTTGCACCGAAGAATCTGCTAAGGCGTGCAGAAAGGAATATCGATGTTAACAGCCAATACTGGATGCAGTTGGATGTGCTTGGTCAACAGCTAGAGAGAACATCAGTTATTCAAACAATCCATAATCTGAAATTTAGCACTCCTAGTCACAGATACAAGTGAGCTTAAAGTCTCCATCACTAAGGCCAAGGTACTCCTGTGCCAGTTGAATCAAAGAACGGAATCTCGCTCTAAATTTCGCACCCATAGAAGGAAGGCCAAAAGCAGGGAGCACAAGTAGGTTAGTTAACTCACCCCCAAGTCCGCGACTTTAACCAAGGACCAGCGACATACTATCAGGGATTCCACCAAGACTATCCCATCCTGTCCTTGGTTAGGACCGCACCGCTGTTGCTTCAGCCTCAAGGTTCTGGCGTCTTACCTTGACCCGCAAAACCTCGAATCGCCAAGCCAGAGAGGGCATTCCAATTACTTACGGGAAGGACCGCTGAGCACATATGATACAGGCTATTTAAGTGTGACACTCCTAGAAGAAATAGGGCACGGCTCCCGGAGGCAACTTCCAATGAGGGTAGTCTTTCCAGTGCAAAGGGAGGAACCCTGGAGGCTCCTTTATCCAAAGGTGTTCCAAGGAATCTCTACCTCCGCTCCATCTTACAATCAAGTGGAGTCGCCCTCTTCCAAAAACAAGAGGAAGGGAAGAAGTCCGAAGGAGTAAAATAAGGTCTGAAAAAACCAGGGTTGGCATTGAAAAGCCCACCCAAAAAAGCCACCCAAAAACCCAGCCGGTAGTGTTTTTTTAAAGAAGCATTTTTTGAGCAGATAAAAGCTGGATAGTAGTGAATAATAGTTTAAATATACTCAACACTACACTACTAAATCATATACGGCATTATACTTGCTTGTACACTTCAGATCCAAATTAGCTCAAAAATTTCATACAAAAAACTGATAACTTCAAAGTTTAAACTAATCAGAGAAATGAGTTTATTAGTTAGAACCAAAACTGTCAAAGTATATTATTGGTGGACATCCTATTGAATCATTAGTAACCTAGGTAATTATCATGGTAGCTTACACATAAGTTTGCCTTGTGAAGCTTCAAAAAATGCAATTGTGCCTAAATCCAAATTAGGCTGCACAGATTGGTGTGTTAGCTAGTGGGTCTTGTGGTAGTGAACACAATGCTTACATCAGTATTGAGATTTTGCTATTAATTGAAATCGCAATGTTTATTAACTACAAAATGTTTTAGCCTTGTGTACCTGAAGTTCTAAATCAGCTGAAGGAATCCTTGAGAAAATTCCATACAATAGTACTATAAGAACCTATTTGGTTCTTTCTTACTCTTAAAGCTTTAGTTACTACCCACCACCTTCAAGAGTTCTTTTGCACAATAATTTATTGGTTAGCAAAGTACTTCATGATTACATTTCTTTGGACAGCCAACTTGAACTATGCCTACATAGAGCTCTTTCTATTTATTATTATATTCCTGGTTTTACACAATAGGCCTACCTTTGTCATATGACTTGATCCAAGCATCAAGACTCAATTTAGAATATTGCATCACCACCAGAATGCTCTTTGTTTCAGCATTCCACTGGTCATACAATTGGTCATAGCAAATACTGAGTGCATCGATTCAATAGCTATTTTTTAGAGCAAGTTAGGTTCATGTGAAGCACATTTAAAACAAATGTTCACTAAATTTAAATTCGGTCATGGTGAATGAGACTATAGTCCCAAGAATGTGAAGCATTTTGCCATTCACTCTTGTGTGCAGCAGGCTTAAACTGCTATAGTGTCATTGTTTTGGGAAAAAAATCAGGTTTTGTGGCAGTTTTGTCTGTCCAATAGCTAATGAAATGACTATAAGAAAGGCTGTCTTTGCAACTACTTTTTAATATTATTGTAACAACATAATTAGGGACTTAAATCTTCACAAACTAAACATATAATGGTATATATAGTGTTAAAATTGAACTACAAGTATTCCCTCTGAATTTTGTGGTTGATTAATTAGGCTAGCAAGTGCTGAAAAGGTCAATCATTATACCATGTAGAGGGTATTACACAAGATGAGGTATCAGTAATTTAGGAGTAGAGTGAACAAGAATGACTTGTAGGAAGGATCTTCACCTAGTGGGGAAGTTGCAAGTTTTGAGTCAGCAGTTTTGGCATTTTTCACATCTAGGTCAACCCACCTGACTACATAGCTACCGTACAAGACAGATTCATACACAGATTGTGGTGATGGTTCAATTCCTTCTAGCAATTTTTGGGTAAAAAGATATGCATACAATTATACACTTAGGTATGCAAACAAATACTGTATAACTACACTTAGGATGACAACATTATCACATCTGTCACTTCATTCACTGGTGACAATCACCTTTCTCATTTTGTTTGTGGGTGATAAATAGTCTAAGTTGATTCCTTGACAAGCAAAACACCTGCCATTTCTTTGGCAACGCCTACTCATTAAAATGTAAAGTAAATTTAGTTTGTTACTGAAACAAGACTTGCTGTGGGGGTCACAAGTAAAAAGCAATGATTATAGAGGCTGAAATATAGGCTAATAGCAATAGCTATCTGGGGCTTCAAGATATTCACTACCTACCTTCTATGCATGTCAAGTGGGGCATCCTAAGTAGCAAAGATATGATTTGCAGACTCATAGATATTGACATTTTGCTCATATTGACCCGCCATAGAATTTACTGAAGTTTTAACTACCTTTTTATTGTTCGTGGCTACATCTTTTAACTCTCTTAGTTTAAACCTAACAGCTTTAACTAACACCCTGTAGCTGTATATGCCAAATGGCTTCCATTGTCTGTATTTTTTATGAAATTTTCACAAGAGCTTTAGCTCTCTGCAAAGTGTTTGATCTTGCTATTGATTTTCAGTACTAAGTTTGCATTCTGCACCAGGTTAAACAAAGAAACAGGAAGAAAACTGGTCAATATGAATGATGAACTACAGTACTAAGCAAATTTCAGAACAATCATCTAAAATTGATCGTTTTGCCCCCCCCCCCATGCCCCCCCTCACATAATGTACAAGGTGCAAAAGTTTTACCCAACATTTTCTCAATGGCCTCATCACATGAAATAGGAAAATACAGGGTAGCTATAGCTGTAAAAGAGAAATGTACAAAAAAATATCCACATTTACATTTTTTTAAATTTGTGACTGAAAATTTAGAATTGAATGATATTTGCTTATAAATGGGATCCCGGAGTCGGACTAAAAATTCCGACTCCGACTCCTAGAGCAAGTGATATTCCGACTCCGACTCCGGCCGACTCTGCAACCCTGCTTACATCAGAGTTTATCAGAGGAGGCCAGGAACGTGGAGACACAGACGGCAAGAGACAAGGCACAAACACTGAGAAGGCAGCTTAGCTGTCACCTCTTAGAGTTGACGGTTGGTACACAACTACCCCCAACAGGTCTGAGCCTGACAACAGCTTCTGTCCGCATGCTTATGATCATGCGAACGTCTTTCTACCAAATTTCTAGAATTTTACTACCATTAGTCATGCGAGGAACTGAAGCCCTCTCATGTAGACACAAGCAGACCTCTCCGATCTGCACCCTATTTACCAGTTTTGACTGTTGTCATCACTACTGAAAACATCATCCTACCAGTGCTCCGACAAGACAACTGTGTTGAATTGAGAAAATAATTCAGTGATGTATAAAAATAAAGTGAATAGGTAATTACATACGTTGTACAAGTGCTGATAAAAGACCTCTTTGCTGATGGGTTCCCGTATGTTAGATATCGTCAGATGCAAAGAGATCCAATTGAGGGAGGGTTTTCTCAATATCGTGCTATGAGTGGAGGAAGATTTTAGGTGAGCTTGAGAGAGGTGCAATCTTCTGAGAAAATCTTGAAATGCTGTTCTTTATTGAAGGTCGGCTACGACTATTGGCTCGATGATCAAGGCGAAACGAATGAAGAAAGTTTGTGTCAAGAGACCAACGATCTTTTAGCAATCCTCAACGAGAAGGAAAACGAAATCCTCGAAGCCTCTTTCTTAAGTGACAGTGAAGAAACGGCTCACCTTATTGCTGGGAATATTGCTAAACGAATTTGTGAAGTGGTCAGTCAGTTGCAAAGAGTGTGAAGGTCAGCTTGTTGAAGAAGCTCATGATTGTGAAACAATTCTAATTCTCGAAATGCTTACCTTTCAGAAATTCAAGAGGTTGCTTAACTCACCCTTCCAGGGAAATTTCTGAGTTTGTTGCCATTGGAAGCCTATGCACTTCTTGATCACTTTGATCAACACCTGACTGCTGCAGTTCGTCACATGAGCCTCATTGTATTAGATAAGTATTCTCCTGATTTACTTATTGAATGTGTAACTCATCACAAGAGAAACAGAAATTTTGTTTTCAAAGATGTCATCAAAACTTTCTATAACAACAAGCAGAACCAGGCAACAGGGCACTGTATGAGAAGAGGGAGAGATGACAATGGACTAAAGAATAGGGCCCTTAGTGTGTGCCATTTCGAGTAGAATTTTACTGACAGGCTTTGTGCCCTCGTTTATGCATTCAACTGTTTGTGAATTGGATGATGTACCTGTATTTAGTAGTTAGTTGTTTATTTATCTGGATAAGGAAGTGAAGCTATATTATGTAAGAATATATATGTAATAACATAAATGTTTCTGCTCACGATGCTACTCAGTGTTTTTACTAGATTTGACTTCTATTTGATAGCAGTGTTTTTTGGATTTTTATGTAAATTATTGCTGACTTTTTATCTATTGTAGTTTTAGGACATAAATACATTCTAATTAACCAAGTTCAATTAGTTTCATTCCCCTGAATATGTATACAAAAACGAAAAGATAGACTAACGCAATATAATTTTTATCAACTCTTTTAGAAATGAGTGAATTTCCGATACATTGCAAAGAAAACTCAAATCATGGCCTATATTGACACCAGCCGTACATAGGATACGGACCATTCATGAAACGGAGCTGGCAGCAAGCAGTTTGGGACTCTTAATTTTAAGGGGTATGATAGAGGCATTAGTCTCCAATCACCAGCTTAGTCTCCGATCACTTTTACACCACTCCATTAAAAAACTGCTGCAAGACAAACCATTTATGCTAAGAAGATCAGCTAGGGCTCAAATTGTAGCCAAAGAAATGCTTAATATGACCTGTAAGTCGTAAATTTTAATTTTCCAAACTGAAAGTTTAGGAATTTTTTAAATGGGAAAATAGCATGAAAATGTGCTTATTTTTTCGGAATTATGAAAACTATCACTCTCGGGAAATAATTTTTTTTGAGGGGTTTGCTTGCACTAAAGTCACGATATCAGTGTTTGACATCGCAGTACACATATTGGATTAGCTTCTGGTAATTTTTTCATGAGTCCACTTAGCATCCCCTACGGGGGGAGGGTGATCGGACATTGCAGGCAAAAAACATGCATGTCGTTAGTCTCTGATCAAAATTATTTTTTTTTTTAACCACGATTCTCTTAAGGTCATTGTAGTTAGCTGGCGCACCTTTTAGCACTTGCTTTCATACTCTAACGTTTGTACTTTTCTTGTTTCAGGATGGCATTAGTCTCCGATCACCATAACGGCCACTGTGGTCGATCGGTCGACCACAAAAACCACGGTAATCGACCGATCGGATACTATGGTTTTGTGGCCGACCAGAAAACCGGTCGGACATTGCGGTATATTAATCGACCACTGTGGTCGACCAGATAACCGCAATGATCGACTGGAAGGCGTATAAGATATCAGCTACATGAGCGTGTTGTGTATCATATATATTGCATCAATATCCACGGCGCCCAAGCAAGAAGCTGTCTATGCATGTTGTGTATCATATATCGCGTCAGTACCTAAGCACGGCGCGCTTCGTAATCCCTCCCTTAGTCTAACCTACTGCGGCAGCGCGACCCGCAAGGTTCCCGGAAGGTAGAGCGGAAACAGGACTCTGTGGGCTTCATAAAGAAGTCAATCCCCTCACAAGGGCACAAGTGCCACTCTAGTTATTGCGGATGATCCTTCGCCACGGTGTTTGCCGCCTAATGTTGCTGTAAACAGGTCGGCAATCAACCAGGCTAGGCCACAGAAGTGATCGAGTCAAAGATGAAGTAGCGCGAGGCTGTAAGTTAGAGGTTAGGAGTTGAGGTTGAAGAGAGGGTCAGTGCAGGATAAGGTTAGGAGAGACCAGAATCTGTTGGGAGTTAAGGGTGCCTTGTGTAGCCGTAGCGTGCGGTGCAGCAGTGGCAGCTGTATTATTTTTTTCGGTTGCATAGTGCGCTCTACCCGCCCCTGACCTCTAAAAGCGCAACACCTGACCACGACCCCATAGGATTTGGTCTGTCTGTGCATGTTATTTATCGTATATTGTGTCAGTATTCACGCCACATAAGGTACCAACTGTCTGTGCATGTTGTGTATCATGTATCGCGTCAGTATGCACGGCGTATAAAGAACCAGCTGCTTGTATGTGTCACATATAGCTCGTATATTGCGTCAGTATGCACGGCGCGTAAGGTATCAGCTGTCTGTACTTATTATGTATAGTATATTGCGTCAGTATGTACAGCGCATAAGGTATCAGCAGCCTGTACGTATTATGTATAGTATATTGCGTCAGTACGTACGGCGCATAAGGTATCAGCTGCTTGTACGTGTCACGTATAGCTAGTATATTGCATCAGTATGCACGGCGCGTAAGGTATCAGCTGCCTGTACGTATTATGTATAGTACAGTATATTGGGAGTATGCACGGCGCGTAAGGTATCAGGTAACACCATAGAAAAAAAAAGCGAAACGTACGTTCCCATTGGGGTGCTACCCTCATTGAGTTATGTGGCTAACAAACAATCAAACCCCGACAAAAATATATCACTAGGCCATGCTAATATGTTTTCATGCATGAACAAGTCACGGACTTGACTTTTAAGTGCATGGTTCTTGCTCAAACACGTTTTTTCACAAAATTTATGCAATCGGAGTTGAAAGGTGATCGGAAAAAACGGTCTTGTAAATATCTCAAAAACAAAGTTAAACTGGACGTCAATATACGTTTTTAAAATTTTTATTTTGTTGCCCAAGGAAGGTGCAACACACAGACGTTCATTTCACAAACCATAAATATGGTATTCCGAAAGTTGACTTTTGTATGATTTTTTTGGGGTCTTGTTAGTGTTACGGGACAAGCCATAACTCCATGTATTCGAGTCGGATCCATATGGAAATCACTCAGATGTTAGAAAACAAGTTTATCTAGCAGCTCCTATAGCTTTGTTGATCAATCTCAATGTTTTCTATTTTTCCTTTCAACCGATCATAAGCGGTCAAAATTGATCTGAGTTACTGGCTCGCCCAAAGTGTCCAATCAGTCCACTATAACACTTCTAACGAAAAAACTGTCACTCATAGAATAATGTACTTACTCTCAAATGAAAGTTCAACTCATGTTCTTTCTTTTGATGTATAACAATGCTGAGTTATCATTTTTATGGGAACTATAAGGCGCAGAAATTTTTGTCTTGCAAAAATTGATCTGAGACTAACGCCTCTACCCTAAATGTAAAATGCACGGCTGTTTTTGTAGAAGGCCATGATAGGGCATAGCTACTAGTAGAATCTATTTCTGTCCTCTGTTATTAGAAATATCATGATTTGACAGTCATTCATGTCTAGCAAAAATGAATAATAAGCACATAACATTAAAGAAGAATAAAATTTACTACAGAAAACTCTAACTTTTCTAACTACAGTGGAACCCCGTTTTCCCGGAACCTGGTTTCCTGGACTTCTGTTTTCCAGGACTTTTTTCACTTTTCCAGGGTATTCCTGGAACGTTCCAGGAAACTGAAATCAAGCTGGAATACCGGAAAACTTCGGCATTTCCCGGAAAAAGTCCAGCAGAAGTTCCGGACCTTCAGAAGAATTCCCGAAAGTGACGCTGCGCAAAAACTGAAATTCGCCTATTGCGCAGCGTTTCTTCCGGGAATCGGAAGGCAACCACCGCCATTTTCGTTCAGTACCTATGTGTCTGCACACAGTAGTTTCATTTTTGTTCATTAACGTGCGGCAAACGGGGGTTTTTCTGGCATAAAATATCCCGGAAATAGTTTTAATTTGCCGGACATACGTCCGGAAAAACGGGGTTTTTCCGGGAATTGAAATTTTCTTGTTTTCCCGGAACGGCCTCCCCCCGTGCTGTCCGGGAAAACGGGGTTCCACTGTAGTCTTCATAAAATTTAATAAAACCCTGGAAATAAAAAAAATCTACACTACCCACAGTTTTTCACTACAAGGAATTTCCAATTCTATCCTACATATATAACACATACAATCACTTTGTGAAATATTCCAACAAATATTCAATACTTTGTTTATTGACTCTGATTTTTTGTTTGACTAAATTTGTTGCTTTTTAGAAAAAATTCACACGTTCTTCAGCATAAAGAAGGTTTGTTTTTTCATACAAACCCAGTCTGTGAGCCATCTGTTCTGGAAGATTTGGGGCAAGGAGTATTTTGGCCACACTGGGATAAAAAATAAAAATAAAAAAAAGCTTGCCATGCACCCCTTCTAAGTAACAGGCCCTTACATTACAATTGCTAAAATACAGTGATAGGAAACTATGACCCTGTGCCCACACTGAAGAATTTGAATTATACATAGCTAGCATTATTACTACTATCAGACTGCATGACCACTGGCTGTGGAGCTTATGATAAACTGCTTTGAGCAAGGAACTACAAAAAAAAAACTACTACAGAGCCCAGCTTGGAGAAGTACAATGCTATGATAGTCATTCACGAATATTTAAATTAGCTATATAGCTACGTTATTAAGCCTAAGCTAGATATCTATATATACAGTATTATGGAATACTTACATCATTATGCTATGTAGCTACAACCAAGAGATTTAACTAAACAAAGGAGATTTGGCTACTATGAATAACCCAGTTACCCAGTTGTGGTATAGCTACCATATCAAATAGGGCCTATCCTCAGTCTATTTTTAAGGAGTTAATTTTAAGGAATTCCTGTGACTGTGTTCCAGGATTAATCTCAATATCAAATGCAAGTACTCACGTCCATTCACCATCTCTCTTGACAGCCAAAGCCTTCTGGGTAGGATATTGGTCAGCAATTTTGTGGACAAAAGTGTAGACCGAGATGGGTTTAGCAGAGCTGGGACCAGAGTCTGTCATCTGAAGTACAACAGGAGCATCTGCCTCCCAGCATTTGTGGGAGCTGGCAGGAAGTACCTGATGGTGAATTTATGATAAATTATTAACTATAGTTGTAGTTTTACCACCGTATTCAACTATCCACTAGATGAGTGATCTGTACAGTGCAGACTCGGCTGTACAATATAGCTCGGAAAGAATATTTTACCTGGCAACTCCTGCAGGAAAATCTCAGTCGGCTCAATGCACTACTAATGTTGGGAAAAAGGTGCAAAGACAGAAGAAGACACTCAAGTGGACAGCCCCTTTTATTTGCCTTCTACATGAGAAAGAGTAGCGATGTCCTGACTACCTACTAACCTAAGTAGGCTACGGTATCTCGATTGACAGCCCACCTCATGGAGCAGAAAGGGAAAATATAGAACCTACCTAACTTTGCAAAACTAGCATCAGCAGGAACTGCGGCCAGCTGCAACATTCCCTGCATAGAAAGTGCTTGGGAC
>LQNS02278096.1:17306859-17317261 GCA_001587735.2 Parhyale hawaiensis | reverse complement strand
GAGCCATCAAGACCATTCCAAACATCCACACACGATGGAAAAAAACGAACGGGAATACTGGTCCGTACGGCATCGTAACGGTTCCAAGGCAAACTCATGAAGACCACAAGTACACCGAGTATACTCTGTTTTTGTTTTCTGTGCAGGTACTAGTTACTTCACCTCAGATTTTCTTTTCTTCAACTTTTTCCAATTTTTTTCTGCTCCGTCCCCTCTCAAACCCACGGGTATATAGCTAGGCACACGACCCCCTGAGCCTCATTCCGGACGACGAGCGAACATCTCGCTACTATGAAGCCCAGAACATACGGGCTTTGGGATCGGTTTTGCCTCCAGAGGTACTCTGCGTTTCACTTACCACTGCAAAAGAGTTCATAGGAACATTCAAACTAATTGCAGTGGCTCGCTACCGGCAGAGTACCTGTCGGATAGCACCGACATACCAACAGTGTAGCTTGCGGAGCAGGGAGGGGTTCTGTGGCGCCCTGATGTGGAGGGTGCTTCACGATCTTTGGTGATCCTACCCTGATCTGTTCAGCTCTTGTGCGCTCGCCTGCGGTGGCCAAACACTTCTGCCAAGGAGTTAAGGGCTTGGATCCGTCTTTGTTTCATCTTAGTTAGAGGGAATGTCTTTTTTGCCCTAGGAACAGCCTGGTCTGTCCCGAACTCTGAATCGACGTACCACAGGCGCGTGTAACCGAACTGCATATTATCGACTTTAGCTTTATTCCTCGACGGGACAGGACCCAGACCGATGTTAGTTGGCAACAACTCTCTGGACCAAGCTAGTCACCGACGCACCTTGAGACCTCTCGCGAAGAGTCTGAAGTCCTTGAACTCAGGTGCTATAGAACCTGAGGCCCTCATTCGGTCACTCTCGAAGGACCGCTATTATTTCTCTGTGGATCAGGTTAAAGCCTGTTCTTTCAAACTCCTGAACTTCTGAGCTGCCCCTGAATCTGGAGCAGCTTCCCTAGAAGAGGTACATACTTTTATCTTATTGTGCGGTTTCGCTTCTTCGCCTCGCCGGGTATATCCGCCCAGGCTATCAGTAACCTTTACCCTAGCTGATTCATCGTTATATGACCAGGGTACCGTCTTTGAGCTTCTTCTATTTTTTTTCCCTTCTTAAGTGACCCTATGTCTCGGCCAAGTCCGAAAGTGTTCGTAACCGACTTCAGTCTAGATGACTGGTCGGCCTCCACCCTCAACTGGGTTTCCTTCCAGCAGGTCCTTTCGTTTCACTTGTACTTGGTTTATCTTATTCAGAGCCTCAGCTAATTCCCCTTCAACTTGTACCGCTCTGCTGTCTGAGGTAGCCAGTGTGTAGGCTTTGCTTATGCTTTTGACAAGCCGTTGGCCTTATTTCGGTTGTGCCTGAGTGGTTAAGTGTTCTCTAGTAAAACCTGACACCCGCTTCCTTTCTGCTTCCGGCAGATACCTATTAGGTCAGGGCGTCCGCTAGAAGACCCTATTCCTTGTTACGGTAAAGAATATTGTAAATAGAAAATATTCTGACAAGCTCTCGATAAGGCTAAGCTTTAGGAAAGTTGCTATTACTGGTCTAACCGAAGTCTACTAGTAGACCTAGTAAGTTTAGGTTATGCTGTTGCGTGGGCAAGGAAAAGGAATTTGATAAATTGTCGTTCAGCTCCAGTCTAAGAATTCTATCAGGACCTAGCAGCCTCCAGAGTTCTGTTCTTATATGCTGATAAGGTCAGACCTGAGTAACGGACTTAATGTCCTGTTCTGTCGTTGTACCAAGCTGGAGTGGTCTTTTGCGCTTGGGTCTAAGTGCAAAAGAGACTCTCCCCTAGTTTACATTCGTTAGATTTCAGTCTCGCCATAACACGCTCTGGCCTATCAGTCCATTTACTTTTGTGTCTATAGTAAAAAGAATGGAATGGGCGTTTTTATGCTCGGTGGTCCTGTATTCAACAGTACTCTTAGGATTGGCCTTGAAAAAGAGCCCTCTTTACTATTCGTGCCCTCAGGCTGTCTACTATATTAATTTCTCTAGACACTGTTTGATCCTACTGCCTCGGAACTCTACCAATGAGGTCTTAGTTCCGTATCAAATTGCCGATGCGGACTTATGCACATTTGCAACTGCTAAGATTACTGAAGGTCTCCCTTGTCCTTTTACTTTTTATCGAAGCGCGACTGGGCCTTCCTAAGGGCCCTGGAAGTATACAAGTTTCCTGAGCATCTGAGCCGGCGTTACGACTCTCGCCCTCCTTGCGTTCTTAGATCGTTAGTCTTCATCCTAACACTTCCTTCAGTCCTGTAACTCTGGAGATCGCAGAGATTCCTATCCCACAGAAACTGTGAAATATTACTTTCCTCATCAGGTCTACCTTACGTCTGGGAAAGTTGACCTTTATTTGTTAAGGTTTACCTTCTTGGACCTTACTTCCTTGTTCCTTTCTACACCCAGACTGGCCACGGCCAGGTTTAGCTTGAAAAAAGAGCGGAACTTCAACAGAGCAAATATCTCATCAATTTGGCATCCTAAATAATTCGGGGCGCCTGCTGAGATCGTACTTAGGGAAAGGAAGCTTAGGTAAAAAACCAATCCAATGCAGGGAGGGCATTTGCCCACCCAGACTGAAAAAGGAGCCGGTATATACTAGACTCCTACGCTTGGATTCATTTTCTCCTCGACTCTGGTAGTTACTGCTATCTTCTTATCTTCTTCGAAGAAGCAAACTACGCGACCAGCTAGGCCCGCTGAAGAATCCAGGAGCCGCTGTACCTAAAGCTAATACCGTCTATTTTGCTCGCTGTAGTAGGGTTACTTTCAGGTTCCTGAAAAAAAGTTTCTATGTGCCGACAGAAGCACTGAAAACATCGTAGCCGCACCGCGGTCTTCAACTCCGGTTCGATGGGAACCTTCAATTTTGGCGTGTAAGGTGATTGCTCACCTAACAACAAAACGCTTTGAATACACCAAGAGGAGAGTCCGATTACTTGACTGTGGGCTAGTCTGTAGCAACGAAAACCCTTTGGTCGAGCTAACCTTAGGTATAGCTGACGGACAACTCAGCTTCAGTCAATGAGAAGCCCCTAGTGTCCCTGTGAGCTGTGCTCACGCGCAACCCTGTGGGTCCGCTTCGGATGTACAGACCACAATAGTCTGTAATGGCCGGAACTTTTAGCTCTCTTCTCTTGAGCAGGCACTCGGGCTCTACTAGTCCATTCGCAAAAATGACTTTTCTCTTGCAAGGGAAGAACCCCCTGATTCAGATGCTTTACCGTATTTGGCGTACTATCAAACTCGTTAGCTCTAGTCCACGAAACCCAGACCTGCTTAGCCCCACTGTGATTAGAGCGTAGATCGCAGGATATATTCCTGGCAAACCGTAGGCTTTCTCAGGCAGTGGCCTGTTTTAGTCATGAGTAGCTTAGACTTGAAGTGGCTAGTCGCCTTCAACGCAGTCAGATTTTGAGGGGAAATTATTTTCCGGTTTTAGTTACCGGAAATTGTTCGTACGAGTCCTGGGACGTATTGTGAAGCTAAGGTTATAAAAAGCGTACCGCAAAAGCAGAGAGCGGCTCTGCACTCTGACTGGTCTGAGTTTACCCTGGCGCATTTTGACCTGCGTATTGTCTGCTTTGTCCGTAGCATGCAGACTCTTGAGGTTTCGTGCTCTGGTGACGCTACCGACCCTCGGTTCCTGTTCCCGCAGGAATTTCCCTTACCGGTATGGAACTCCTGCGACCTGTTAGGTCGCTCCCGCATTTTAGTGCTAGTTCACTATAGCGGCTGGTAGCCTAGCAATCGAACAAGCAGTTGGGTACCGAGGTCTTAGTTTGTCTTCGGCCCCCACAGGTAAGTTGCCTGCAACTGAGGCTGTGTACCTCTGGAGGGTTGTTATTCTTGTGTCGGGGCCTTTAGTCTGTTTTAAAACGTCCGTAAAGCCCCTTAGGTTTGAAATTTGTTAGCCGTACTAGAGCTCTGATTTAATTGGACTAGGCGTAAGGATCAGGGTGAGGGACCTTGATCCTCTTATTGAACCTTCTGTCGTACTTCATGACCTGCAGGGACCCAGGCCTAGGTGGGAACTGAGATTTTCTCATCCGGTCCCAAGTTGAGGCTAGAACTTTTCCCGGATTTAATAGATATTGGATCTAATGAGTGTCTTTGGTATTCCATTATGAGGGACGTTGTTTGAAGGTTAGAGTTGACCGTTTCTCTATGTCAACCACTCTCAATTGTACGATACACTGGAGCGATTGATCTTCTAGCTTATTGAGGATATAACTGAGCCCTTCTCGTCAGAGAGTTGCAAGGAGTTAGTGAGAGGTTCTTAACTCCCGTTTCGTTCCGCGATGGGAGGAGGGAGAGGGGAAATGTTTGGGGTTAAGAACTGTTTTAGGGCTAGAGTAATTAGCTCTTGGTTAAATCTTTAATGTTCCAAGGTATCTCTTGGGGTAACCCGATAAGGCGTTATCCCTTTCGGGAATTACCAAGATGCTCCACTGCTAGTTCGTGCCGCCGGTTTTCGCCTGGAGATGAGCATGGGCTCTGTTCCTTTCGCCTGGAGATGAGCATGGGCTCTGTTCCTGTCTTGGGTGTGAACCCGTAGTTTGACCGGGTAATAAACGGTTTTAGAGGGTTGTAAATTGTAAGTTAGTGCCCAACCTGACTTCTTGTTACCAGTCTAGGACCCGGAAGGGGTCCAAAGGGTGTTCGACCTTAGTTGTGTCAACCAGGTACTAGTTCCGCCTGGTAAGTCCGGCAAGAACAGGAGATTATAATTTCCTCAGAGAAAAAACAGGCCTCAATCAATTCCGAGCTGGGCGTTGAAAACGTTAGCCGGTCCTGTCGAGATCGGTATTCCGATATTAAAAAAAAACAAAGACCAAGTTTTTCTGCCCCTCACCGATCCGAGGTGCCCGCACTCATAACTCATGCCGGGAAGAAAAAAACGCAGACTCTTCTCGGCAGGAGATTCTAATTTCAGGACACCCTGGGCCTCCATGTTCTTGCTGGATCTGTCGGAGACCAGATGCTAGTGCCTAGACAGCCTATCACTGCTCCGGTCTGCCCGTATTCGTCAATTCTGCCGGTAACGGCTGTACTTTGAGAACCGGAGGTCTTAAGCCGAAGCAACCCCTGGGTCTCCACCTAGTTGTCCTCATCGAACTAAACCGGCCTTCATCAGACACGTTGGTCTTCCTGATGCCAGAGATCAGATGCTAGCGCCTGGTCAGCCTATCACTGATCCAGTATGCGGTGTTCGTCGATTGTGCCGGAACCCATTGTACTCATTGGTACTCCTAAGTCTGGGACTAGCAGATAGTGCAAGGATAGCATTACTCCGTTCTGGCAGACTCCTTGTACACGTCGGTATTTCTGTTCGTGCTAGAATTGGTCGATCGATGCCGAAATTCGCTCATGCTGCAGCTCATCTGACTAAGTCGTAGTCTCCACGGACCTTTTTGTCCTGTCTGTACTCATTAATCGAGTGGTATAAGCAGTGCACGTAAAACTAGTTAGTTATAGTTAGGAAGTTTAAGCCTCAGTTTCCGAGCAGAACCGACGATATCACAAAGGAAAAAGCAAGGGACTTATAGTATGCCAAGAGAATCGGGGAACCCATGCACAAAGGTGTTCCCACCATACAGGATCAATGCGCATGGGGACAGCATGTCGGAAAAGATGAGGAAGAACAGATAAAGAATGTGCAAGTATGAGTATGAAAGGAAGGAAGCAAAGAGAGCACGAAAGAGAGACGTCCTGAAAGCCTAGCTAATAGCTGATGTAACCTACACGAGCCCCCTGCGGTTGCCTAGCCCCATAGCATAGGATGGACGAACCTAAACTAACCTAACCCTATGGCCCATCCTATGCCTCCTGAGGGGTGGCGTAAAACTAGACCTGCCCTTCGGCCTCGTAATTTAGGAACATTGCCCACAGCAAGGAGAGGCTAAGCTCATGAGCGTTTTTGCCCGAATCTGCGCTATCACGGCCAATATAAAGTCTCAGGGGCACGTACCGGAGGTTAATTCCACACTCAGGGATCGGGACTGTCATAAAACACCGAGCGGAGACCAGCCACAGCAACGGTGAAGACGCTAGAGCAGGTCAAAAGACCATCAGCAGTCATGCCCCGATTACCGTTCTGCGGTTAATTCCCACTTAGAGCAGAGCCTGTTTGATGCCAAGTCAACAAGCATTTTTGCCCGACTGGAGAGCCTCGGCTCGGCCGTTCGCTCACCAGAGCAGGCTTGCCTCATACACCACGTGAAGCAAAAACCTACCAATCCATTATTCCGTGTGCATAAGCACGATTCAACCCAGCGGGTTTTGGGGGAAAGTCATGCCAGAGACGTGGTCAGCGTCGACTTTGCCGCCATTTTCACCCCGAAGTAATGGTAACAGAACGCCTGGACCGTCAAAACGGCCACGTTTCAAGACAAAAGCTGTCATTTGAGCCACGGTCTCATTTTTGCCCAGAGGAAGACCAAGATCCTTCAATCGTGCCGGTAAAGTGCCAAGAACACTCGTTGTTCTTCGGTCTAGGCAGGAAAACTCGGACCACCTTGGTATTCCCGACTGTAGAGGAATCCAACCGCTACAAAAAAAGAGCTAAGCTCCTTTTGCTGCTCGCTCTCATGAAGTTACTGGCAGAAAAAAACACCGTATCTGTCAGAATTCCCGAGGCTAGAGCTCAGGTTGTGTTTGCTTTGCACCTCACTGACCCCCATTGCGGGTACCGTACTCATCGATTATGCCCGAATTTATTCTACGCGTCGGTATTCCCGAGGCCAGAAATCAGGAGACAGAACTTGAACAGCATATCCCCTGATCCCACCTGCCGGTACTCGTCGATCGTGACTGTCTCTTCGAACACGTCGGAAATCCAGAGATCAGAAGATAGTGCTCGGTTAGCATCTCCACAGACTCCCCGGTAGGTAGTCGTCGATCGTGCCAGAACATTGCTCACATCGGTATTCCCTCGACCAGAGATCAGATGATAATGTTCAGTATCATATCCACTGATC
The DNA here is from genome assembly GCA_001587735.2 of Parhyale hawaiensis. Lineage (NCBI taxonomy): Eukaryota > Metazoa > Arthropoda > Malacostraca > Amphipoda > Hyalidae > Parhyale > Parhyale hawaiensis. The sequence continues at coordinate 17,310,250 of LQNS02278096.1, read as the reverse complement.
TCCCGGCCGGTACTGGTCGATCGTGGCGATATAAAATTTCACATCGGTATTCCCTACACTTAGAGGACAGAGATGATGCTCGAGTAATATATCCACTGATCTTGCAGCCGGTACTCGTCGATTGTGAAGGGCCTTCGTTCACGTCGGTGTTCCCTAGACCAGAAACCAGACGATAGTGCTCGGTATGCATATCAAGTATCCCTCGGCCAGTACTCATCGAACGTGACGGAACATCGCTCACATCGGTATTCCCCTCTGCTAGAAGACAGAGATGATGCTCGATAGCATATCAACTGATCCTCTAGCCCGTACTCTTCGATCGTGGCGGCCTGTAGTTTCACATCAGTATTCCCTAGACTAGAGGACAGAGATAAGCTCGATAGCATATCCAGTGATTTCCCAGCCGGTACTCGTCGATCGTGAAGGGCCCTCGTTCACGTCGGTATTCTCTAGACCAGGTTAGCATATCAACTGATCCCTCGGCCGGTACTCTTCGAACGTGATGGGCCATCGCTCACATCGCTATTCCCCTCTGCTAGAGGACAGAGATAATGCTCGATAGCATATTAACTGATCTCCCAGCCGGTATTCGTCGATAGTGGCGTAACAAAGCTCACGTCGGTATTCCCCTCTGCGAGAAGACAGAGATAAAGCTTGATTAGCCTATCAACTGATCCCCTAGCCGGTTCTCTTCGAACGTGGCGGACTCCTCGATGTCGGGAGTCAATAGCTGATTAGGCTCGGCAAATCCAGAACCAGGAGATATTTAAACCGGGCAACCCTCGGTACTCTACCGTTCTGAATTGCTGTGTCTAAAATTTCAGCTCCAGTGATTGCTGACTCCGCCAGCTCCTCTCTAAGTGCCATAAATTAGAAATTGAATTACCAATGCTTTCGGTAAGCTTCCTTCAATCTATAGAACTAATGCTTTGAATTCATATTCTGATCGTTAGGTCAGTGTCGTAAGGCAAAGAGAGTTCTATTTTCTGATCACATAATTTAAAACTATTACAGTTTTCATAAGACAGGAAAGAAAATCTCAAGCTTTGATTAGAAAAACATTCAACATTTTTCAACTAATTTAAAAATTTGAGAAATTATCCACAAGTACTCCATTATTCAAAAGAGAAACTAGAATTTTAGTTAAAGTCTTTCTTAATTATTGTTACTAGAGCACTAGCCAACAAATCTGATGAAAGTTTTTAGATTCAAGATCATTGCTGCAGGAGTTCAGGAACTTCTGGGCCAACGGCCGCGGCTCACCGGAATCCAAACTTTCATCCTATATTGATGACTAGCATTTATTTTAATAAACATCTTAGAGTATAATTTCATATCATGAAGAAGGCTAAAGGGTAGTAAGTGATCTCAGATTTAGTCAAAGTTCATACCAGGATCTAGGCTAAGTGCCATTCGGGCTGTTTCAATTTGAGACTAAGTCCCTTAAGTCGGATGAGAAAAATTTTCAAAGTCCATAAAGCTGGATGAGACAATTTTTCCAAGTCTCATGGGCACTAGCTCACTAGCTCCCCCAAGTGGGAACTGCAAACATTTCTAAGTATTAGGCACTAAAAGCTGGAAAAACTGATCCAAGAATCACTAAGTGTAATCTCAATTAAGTAACTGAGACTTGGTCAGAACCGAATCAGCAATTTCAAACACTCTCAAGGCATAAGACTGTTCTGAGGCTAAGTCCCAAAACGCATATCCAAAAGTATTTCTAAGTATCAAAAGCACTTCACTGAACAGAAACTAAGTCCCAAAGGGAACAGCTGAAAATTTTTCAAAGTCCAAAATGACCAACTAGAAAAATTTTCTAGGGGCCAAAAGTATCTCACTGCACTGAGACTAAGTCCAAAAGGGGGCACAACACTGCACTTTTCTCAAGTTTCTAAGGCACAAGAGGAGAGGAGCTGGAGATGTTGATCGCACTGCGAGTCGTACTGGAATGAGGCTCAGGGAGTCGGGTGCCTACCTATACACCAGTAGGTCTGAGAGGGGTGAAGCCAAAAAAAGTTGGAAAAAAATCTGAGGTGAAGTAACTTAGTACCTGCACAGGGAACAAGAACAGAGTTATCAGATTTTAGCAGTTCTTGTACTACCATGCACAAGTGACATGTTAGTATAAATTGTCTTAAGAGTATACTACAGTCTACACTGATACACTTAAATAAATTACAAAAGAACTACGGGGGGTCTGCTCTTATACTTACACGCTCTTATACTACACAAGAGCATACCTCACAATTTTGGCCAAGTCCAAAAATAAAGGCAAGAGTACTTAGTTGTTAATAACAAAGTGTGACGACTCAACTGTCTTCCTGATCTGGAGTAACCCACGAAAACGCGGGTCGTGGTGCCATCCGACAGAGGTACTCTGCCTGTAGCGAGCCGCTGCAAAAACTTTCAAATAGGTTCTCTAACCTAACCACGCCCAGATCCTTGATTGCGTCTTCCCCACCCAAAAACGCCAGTTTCCCATGTGTCTCAACCTTGAAGTAATTAAAGAGGAGGAGGGAAGCTAGCAAGTGCACACTGAAGCCACTTGCTGGCTGTGAGAGCTCCAGCCCAGCCAGTTGGTCATGTTAGTGCGTGCGTGAGTGGGCACTGGGCAGTGTTTGATTGACCTTAGCCGTCTGTGGTTATCGCGTGCCAGTGGACGAGATGCATGCAGTTTGCATCGTTTACGGAAATTCCCAGAGTTTCAGCAAAGAAAGTGGTATTACCTTTCACCAGTAAGTGTCTTATCAACGCTATCAGTTGTGGATTTTATCTTTTTTTTCTAAAAATATAATAAAAAATTAATTGAAACTGTTTGACGTATTAAAAAAAACGTAAAGGAAGTCTTAGTTGCTAAAAGAGGTCACTTATAACCAATTGTAGTGGTTACTAGAGAAAGGCGTAAACTGTCAGTGACAGATGCTGCCACTGTGTGCGTTTAACACAGACACAACCACAACTGTGGTGTACACGAACAGCCATGACTGCGCGCAGCGACTGGCGGCAGCTTCGGTGAATATTTCTGTTTATTTCAACCTTGTAATTTGGTTCTGTATTCAAAATTTTCTCTTTTTCTCCTCTTATTAGTAGCCTGAAGGTTTGAACTTCACCTCATTTAAGTTAGAAAGCAAATCTGCCACCGGTTCCTTTTCTGGGGTAGTAAATGTGAATTAATTCCTATGTTATACGTTATTTTTATGCCTCGGTAGCTGCTTGCCTCGGTAGCGTAGTTGGCTTCACTTATGAGTGAAGGGCTGGTCTGTAGCGCTCCCTAGTTAGTTAGTTATAAACTTTGTTTAACCTCCGTAGCCGCAACTCAGGCGTTCCAACAGAGATGAGTGTGTAGTATTTAAATACCACATAATTTGTCGCGTGGCCTACGTGCGCTACT
>LQNS02278096.1:17261274-17276829 GCA_001587735.2 Parhyale hawaiensis | reverse complement strand
GAGGGCCAGCACTCTCCATGAAGGAGCTCCAAAAACCCTCCCTGCGCCGCTCCCGCTTTGCTGAGGGTATATCAGTGCTACCGACAGAGGTACTCTGCGGAGCAAGCCACTGCAAAAGTGTTCATTGGAACATTCAATCTATTTGCCCGTGTATGTTTCTTTTTTTCCTTCTTTCTATAAGTTTTTTTCTATTACAGTGTCGCTATGAGGATGCCACTGTTGCCTGTGGAGGCAAGCTGTATCCCGTGCATCGCATTGTCCTGTCAGGATGCAGCAATTACTTTGAACAAATGTTTGCAGTTATGCTGGACAAGCATCCCATCATTGTCCTGAAAGACATCACCTGTGAAATCTTTGAGGCGTTGCTCAGCTACATGTATGTTGGAAGAGTTGAAGTAAAAAAGGAGCTCCTGGGTGAGCTTATCAATGCTGCAGCATGCCTGGAGATCAAAGGATTAGCTGTTTCTGAAGAGTATGAGGGTCTGTCGACCAATAGAAAAGAAAGTGAAGCTGAGTCATTGAAGAGGAGCACTGAAAGTTCATACGACTATCAGGATGACGCCAGTAACCAACCCAAGGTCAGAAAACTGGACCACATGCCTTCAATCAAGTTGCTAGACCCTGAAAGTGGAACAGATGTGTTCAGTGTGAGTGGAAACGTTACAACTGCAGCTGAGGAACACTTACACGCCAAATCTACTGGTGTGAATTCTTGGTCCCTTCCTTCAGAAACTGTCATCACTGAAAATGAAGTTGAAAAAGTACCTGCAAGTTGTCACGCTGCTCAGGTCAGTCAAGAAATTTTCGCATTTTTATCAATGAATTTTTTATTTTTCAGGCTGTCGCATTTTGTTGGTGAACATCGCTAGTACTGTAAACATTTCGAAGTTATTTTCAAGTTGACAAAGACAAGTTGATTGATCCTTTTTTTCCCAGGTTATGTCATAGTTTTCTCATTTTCAGCTACACCTAATTTATATTTTCGTGTGATTTGGTAATTTGTTAGAGGTTCGGTTATGCTGCCCAATAATATTTGCAATAGTAAAGTGCATTGCTAACAGCTACCTATCAATGGTATTTTGTAATTAGAGAAACACTCTTGAGAGCGCATTCCTTCACCAAATAGACAAATTTGACATGGAACAACCTCATTTGCGGAAATGATAATTTCACTTCAGGTGTAGCTACTCTTCTTCACCTGTGAACAAAATGTACTCTCACACAAAGTGAGAGAGGTGAAAATCTTTTCACAATGTGCGCATATATACTAGTTTGTATAGCGCCAATGTAGTTAATAGGGCGACATCGGTATGTTTATCTCTGTATGAGCTGGTCTGTGGAAGGTAAAGTTCCTATTGCATTCTATATGTACATCCTTTGGAAGTTTGACAATTTGAATGTTACGGTACAGGAACTTAACCTTGAATAGGCCAGCTCAGTAAGGGCCGTACGGGTACGACTGTAGGCGGAGTACGTTGTGGCTATAGGAAGGTGGGAAATCCAGTTTATCTGTCGAGAAACGTGGTTTTCAGTTCTGTAGAGTATAGATTGTAAAATTCTGTATTTTAAGTGTACTGCTATTTTTTAACCTGTGAAACTTGGAGGCGAGGCGACTTGAGCGTGTCGCCATATTATTAACGATATCGCTTTTGAAACACTAAGATAGTATTATGTGTTGCTGTTTCACAACCCGACGTGACTTGTTGATCACGAAATAAATTTCTAAAGAAAAAAAAAAAAAACGAGCTGCCTACAAATAGACACCAAACTGCAAAAACAACTCGCATCTTTTATAGAAATAAAATTAACTTTGGTTATAAAACAGATGAGAGAATATTAAAGAACATATTTCAGAAGAAAGTCAAGAGCACTAATGCGGACGAAAGTGTTAACTAAACATCTACTATACATCAGGAAAACGCATAACCCGCTAATAAAAAAACATCACGCAAGCAAAAGATCCTCTCCGTCAATCTAATGTGGTATACAAATAAACTTGCTCAATGGAAGAATGCACACTTCCTTGCCCATACTACTCTGGCTGACGTGGCACGGGAACCTTTGTGCGGGTGCACGGTTTTCGAACAGGCCTTTTCTTTGCGCAGCCGTCGCGTTCAGACCGTTGCTTCGTGTGCAGCTTAAATTTTGGTTCGAAGTGCTTACTAGGATTTAGGATACCTACAAGTGCTTTCATTTCGATACTTAGTTATTTTTCTTGTACATTAAATAGCAAGAGAACTTTTCTCCAAATTTTCTAATACACGCATAGGCTACATTTCTTTTCATGGGCTACATTACTTACCGAAGGAAAGAGACGCAATTTAGTGCTACCAAAGCTTGGCCTGAGTTAGGAATGTGCTTTGTACCGGTCTTACCGGCTTCCCTTCCCTGTACTCCTACTGACGTAATTCGTTTTGTCTTTCCTCTTCTTTATCTTCCGTTTACGCGCTCTGTGAAATACTAGCTATATTCTCAGTTAGGTGTTTGGGTCGTCGTTTAGATGCCCACAGTGCAGCCTTTCTTCCCTTACTATCTGCAGAAGTGCTGCTTGGTTCCTTTCTTTTCACTCTTAACTCGCTTCCATGCCCATAGGTTACCTTGGCGTTAACTAGGCTTTCGTATCAAATTTTGATTTGCGCCCAAGGCCCTTGCTTTCTTTTTCTCCTGATACTGGCAATATTTTTGTCCTGTTCTTCCTGTTTCCTGACTTGCCAGCAAGCAATTATTAACGTATAAGTTAGCTCTCACATTTATCGAAGAAAGTAGAACATAACTTTAAGTTGAATTTTCCGTTCTACGGTGATCTCTCCATTTTTATTTTGTTACATTTTACAGACGTTTATTCCAGGCAGAGACCTTAGTTTTCAGAGCAAATGTTGCCCATTTAAGAGTAGCCAAACCTTATCTTCGGTAAGTTCACGACTGCTGTGGTTTCTCTATGATTCGTCGAGAAGCTTTTCTATGAAATATTTTGCTATTGTATAGGAATGTACAGTTCAGCGCGAATATAAACTGCGCCATTGTGAAATTTTACAGTAGGTCTTTTGCTGTGGCTTCATTGTTTCCTGTTCAATACGGATTCGGCTCGCAATATTCTACCTTTTTTTATTTTGAACATACGTGTGCAAATATAATTTGTCTTAAACGAAATTTAATTAGTAAAGCTAGGTGAAATTATGTTGAACAAAGGCGTCTTTCAATCGAAGTTATAAATTCGATCTGAATGTTTTTAATGCTTTTAATTGTGCAGCAATAAAAATCTGTAAAGCTTTTAGTCTTACCAGTGCGCATTGTTTTACAGATATAGCCTATGACTTTATTGCCGCCGGCTTTAGGGATATAGCTACGCTATGAGACATTTGTACCTATTTCAGCATGTGTCCCTTCAGGGGGCCTAGGATGGGCCATAGGCCGTAGGGTTAGGTTTATGTAGGTTCGCCCATCCTATGTTATGGGGAGCAGCGCCCCCTGGGGAACCCTGTAGGTTTCCTTAGCCAACAGCTAGGCATTCGGGACGTCTGTCTTTTGTGCTCACTTTGCTTCATTCCCATCTCATACTCCTACTGATCTTTCTTCCGTCTGATCTTCCTCTTCTTTCCCGACATGCTGTTCCCATGCGCATTGATCCTGTGTGGGAGCACCCTCGTTATTGGTTCCACGTGTCTATCGTCATACTATATGTCCCTTCTTTAAAGAACTTCCTCTGTGATATCGCCTTTGTTGTGGAAATTGAGACTGAAACGCCTGAATATAATAAAACTCAGCCTCTGTCATTACTGATTCATTTCATATCATTTATGATCTTTACAAATCTTGCAGATGGAGGTCTCCGACTTGGCTGTGGCACAACCACAAGCTCACCAGAAAACCAACGGTGACTTGCGTGCCACTGACGCGGCCGTGTTTGACTTTGAGAGCAGAGCCTGTGCTGTGGAGAAAGCAGAGATGTTGGAGGCTGCAGCTCACGAACAGGTAAGTTTGTCAAGCGCGCTTTGTGTGTGTTGTTTGTTGTCAACTTTCTGATGGCCTTGTGCTCACTGCCCGACCTGTGCACATGGGTGCCTGTGTGTTCTCTTGTTGGTGCCGGTGCGTGGGGCCATGCTTACCGCCCTGGTCTGGGGCTGCCGAGGTGAGTTTTCTGTTTCCACTGCAGGTAGGTATTATATTGATTGGGAGGGTTGTTAGTTTGCTTTCCTGTAGTTTTTTAACAGGATTCATACCCTCTGAGCTTCATAGATTATATTAGCCTTGCTTTGGCCTTTGCAACGCTCTTTCTCCCTAATAATAATAATAATAATAATATCCTTCCTTATTCAATTTTGTGCTTATCCTTTTATTCATTTTTTTAGTGTTCTCATATATGTAGTGTAGTATTCCTCTGAATATGGGTCATTTTTCGTAGCCCACTAGTGTCACTACCTGCTTATGGGTTGTGTAGTACCTTTAGTGTAATTATTCTAAACTTAAATGTTCTATTGTTTCGTTTGTTGTATTGTTTTAGTTCTAATGTCTAATAACTAAGTTATTGCTTTACTTAATATTGAGTTTTTTATGGCAGTAGTAATCAGTGTTATCCTAGGGCTTTGGCTCTTTAATCTAATCAGACTGACCTCGGACGCACTGCTGGATGCACGTGTCCCTCCTGCACCTGCCATGTACAAGTTACTATTCTGACTACGGTATATCTGACTAACCACACATGGGACTATGACCATCACTTTGGTTTATAGCTACCTACTTCTCTGGTGAACTTGCTGCTCTGTTTAAACATCGAACTGTAACGCTACCTAAGTTACGTAAGTTAAAGTGCTGTATTCTGATGTTACTGTGCCTGCTATTAAGTACTTTGTACGTAATTACTCAGGATGTAACAGTTTTGAGCTTAGCTACTTCTCGCTTAGGCCTATTTGGTTTTACAGTCTCGTTTCCTGTTATCTCTGTTTACAGAATGTGTGTGTGGAAAATAGAGTTAGGGTAATGTCTCAATTACCGAATGCCTTTCTATTACCGAACGCAATAAGATTTCTACCTATATTCGGTAATAGATGGGCATTCGGTAATTGAGACATTGTCCTAGTATCCTTTTAGATACGAATGCACTGTGTTCATTTCAATGACAACATTGAAATGCTTGCAGGATGATTCTGGCGACTACTCTGTGTTGCCGGCTGGTTGCGACGAGCCGGTGATTCTCATGAGCTCCAACCACCCAACTCTGGATCCTTCCAATTCCCAAAGTGCTCTCCTTACCGATGAATCTTCCGAAACTTCTAGTCTTCGAATGCATCTGGAAAATGGTTCTGGATCACATGTGTCGGCCCAGAGTGATGAAGCCGAGTCTGCTGTGCCAAACTTTGACATATACAGCATGTTGGACCTGCACTATGATGACACAACCCCCACTGGCGATTTAGATCTGTCCGCTCTCCTTATGAAGAGTGGTATCCCCAGCGCCATTGGTGTCAGTGGGCTGAACAGCCACAAGTCCCCAATACTGAAGCAGCAGTGGCAGTGCCCACAGTGCGACTACTCCACACCAGTAAAGCAATACATCACCCAGCATATAAGGCGCCACACTGGCGAGAAACCTTTCAAGTGTAACCTGTGCGATTACCGCGCCGCCCAAAAGCAGAGCGTCACCTATCACATGCGCCGACACACTGGTGAGAAACCCTTCAAATGCCCGCACTGCCCCTACTGCTCCTCGTCCAGGCAAAATTTGGATCGCCACGTCAGAAGACATACTGGAGAAATGCCTTACGGCTGTCCCTACTGCTCCTACCGCTCCATAACCAAAGGGCCGGTTGTAGATCACATGAGAGCCAAGCATGGCGAGCTTGAATGTGACAAGTCCCTTGTGCTCAAACTGGAGACAAAGCCTGAGGGGCCTTTCCAAGAGAGGCTTTGATTGTGAACTTACAAGTGCTGTCTCCATGCGTTGAGCCTTTACTTGGTACTGGTAGCTCACTGTTGTAACTTAAAGCAGTATTACTTTGCATTCCCGTCAAAATTTAAGCTGCAGTATTGTGTTGTACGTTGCGTAAGATAATTGAAAATTAGCCTATTAGCATCGTAGTGTATTTTAGTGAACCTGTAAGTGGACGTGTCATGTATGTGTGTGTGTTTTATTGTAAGTGAATCACATACAGTGTCAAAGTGGTACTGAACCACGAGTTAATACAATTGCAAAGTTGTATTAGCGATCGTAAATGACCGTGAATTGAAGGATAAACAGATCTGACTCTTGTTTTGTAGGTGGGATGGTGTGTCTATTAAGTTAATGTAAGTAATAGAGGCTTTGTTCTGTCTTGTTTATTTCATTCCTGAATGATAACGTATGTGCTTGCCCTACCCCTGTGCCAAGGAAGCCACTCTTGTTAGTAAGAGAGTATGAGCAACCAATAAATATCTCACCAATGCTTCCATTCTCAAGTCGTGATGGAAGATGGTGCACTTGCTGCATTATGTTCAAAAGCTTAATATATAATCACTTCTTCATTGTAGTTCTGCTCATCTGACGTCCTTTTGGACAGTGTGTTGTTCCTATTTTGGGTAACTACTCTCGTACCATCTGCGGACCATGTTTTGCGAAAGGAAAATTATAGTTTTCCATTAGGAGTGATAAGAAATAGATATTTTACATTTATGTCCTAACCTAAAATTACTTTTCAAATTGCTAGCCTTCTACTCATTGTGTCATACAACCTGAAGACGTTTCGAAAATGAAGTAAGGCATACCGTGCGACGTATCATGATTTATTTCATCCCATGAGCGAATAAGTTCTTGCTTCGAAGCAGGGAGATCTTTGTGTAATTATGCACGGGCCTCTGCTTCTTGGATGGACGATATTGAGAAGTCCATGGGATAAGATCAGGGGATGATAGGAGCTAGAAGTCTTGCTAGGAAGGAGGACACCTTGGTTCTGCCACAGGCTTGACTTTGACTTGATGCGCCCTGTCTTGTTAAAGGTCCTCTTGCGATTTTAAAGTGCTATTTGGCTTCAACTATCATGGAAGTTCATAGGTACAAAATACGTTGTATAGCTAATATAGTTCCCACTCAGCTTACAGTTTGTTTCTATCAGGATTTTATTTAACTTGAGCAGCTTCTTATTCACGGTATTGCTGGCTTTACGTTAAGTATTTTATTAGCAGTTATGGTAAAGCTGGAAACTCTGACCAGCAGTTTTTATCTAATATTGCAATAAAATGAACAGATCTACAATTACTAGGAGCTAATGAATTTCAAATACATATTAGTAGTTTTACAGTCACTCTCAGACTCCGCGCGGGTTTTACGCAATTTCAACGAACCCGCTGTCTCTAATTAACTCTATTTACTGTATTTTAGTTTCAAACACATTGTATCAATTATCTTTCCCTTATCCGATGTTTCCAATTATTTTTTAGCAACTAGTTATCTGGTAAAGAGCGTGATCTCATACCTAGTCCTATTTAGTATGTCCCCGTCTACAAACTTGCACCATGTATCGCATAGATTACTGATCTTGTTTCTAGTCAAGTTATTTTTCGTCAGTAACGATAGCTACTGTCATTCTATGTCTATTAGTAATTTAATTTACCTTAGTTCGTACTTTTGCTAAAAAAAATGTGATTTAAACGTGAATTGTACAGTACAAATTTAAACCAAACTGTGAAGGGTGCTGGATGTTGTGCATGCAAATAGTTTGTTTTCTTTAACAACTAGAACGCCTCGGTGGCGTAAGACCGTCACCCGCAGTAGGCGGCAAATTCAACCAAGTCATTTTTAATGAATGAGGATGGCGCACTGCCCCATTCCCAGAGATTAGATATTCGCTCTCCAATAATAACGTAAGAAAAAAATAGAACGCCTCGTGCTGCAGACGATCTGCCGCTGTGGAGGAAAATTCAACGCCGTTATTTTTACGGCCCGCTAGGACTAGTTTTTTTGGCATGGGTCACATCTAGGTCAACCCACCAAACTCCCTACAAAAAATTATGAACATTTCTCAACTCGTTCGACCACTTATTGGGTGGACAGACATTTAAATATATATACACTTGAATCTTCAACGAACACATCACCTCTCACTTCGTCCGAGGGTGATAATGAATGTTACCACGTGTCGAGGAAGGCCAGTTGATAAAGCTGCCCTCATTTAATTATGATTCACTGTTGCACGATCGTAGTCAATAACTGTGGTAATAGTAATAATAATGATCATCACAAGGTACTGTTACCAAAGATCCCAATACTGTATCTGTCACTGGTTGTTGTGCACTTGCAGTAAACCCACGATAAGCCGAACTAATCGAGAGAAAATGCTTGGCGGTTTATCTGAAAATTTGGTTATAAAATGGTCAGAATAGTGCCATATTAACAGGATGAAAGTAATTTGATATAGTGGAGCGTTTGCACCAGGTGGCGGCTTGCCGGAGAGATATGCACAGCGCTACCGCCACGTTCTGTAGCTTTCAGACTCGTGTGATAAATATGTGTTCGTACCGAGGGGATTTTTTGTCACAAAGATGTTAGTTTATCAAGAAATAATTGGGCTTAGCGTGGGTTTACTCAATGTTTACTCCTGCCTGCAGAGGAACAACCTTCGTGCCATGAATACAGGAACAGAAGGTGATACAATATTACCGGCACCATTCTAGCGTGGTTGTGCATTTAGATAAGTGTTTGAAGGCACAACGCCAGAGTAACGTGTGTACAACTCGGCCCAACCGGTCCTATTGACGATCAGGTTTCACAAACCGTGACCTCATTAGCGTTTTTCAGGTTGCTCTAGCCCAACGGAGTTACCATTGCAACACGCCTCTGTTCATAACTACTCGTATAGTGTTGCTTTTGTGATCAATGTAGATCCATCTAGTTTCACAAATGAAATCATACTTAAGTGTGCTTGTGGTGGAAAACAGGTTGTTTGACAACGCTCTATACCTACTGTGTCTAGCCAATGACGTGCCAAGCGTTACTACATTCCATGCATATTTTTTGTCCTTCTGAATTTTCCAAGTGTTGGAGATCTCATTAGAAATAATGATATATCTCGTGCATGCATAACTGCGTCATTACTGTGGTGACAAACTAGGCTATGCCATATGTTGGGTCTAAGTACTTATATACCGGTAATTTATGTGTGCCAAGTGCATTAATCAGTAACGGTGTGCCAAATCGATATCATTTCTAGTCTTAATGTGATTTGTTTGTTAACTTTTAAGTTACTACTTAACATTTATAGTATATGTGTACCATTAGCTGATTTTATCTATTGCTTCTCTGAAGGTGGTTTGTACATTTCGGTAGCTAATACATGCAATGCTCGCTACAACTTTTGTCTTGGTTTTCTACATGTAGCTACCATGAATGCTTGTGGAATATCAAGAGTTATCTTTACTAAAATAGGATGATTTGAGATTCTGCTATGAAGAAAATATTGGAAAATAAACAGCATTTTGACAAATGGAACAGAAAACGAGATTGAAAAGAAACTAAAGGCCAGTCCTCTGAATGCTAATGAATGCTCAGAGCAATGCAATACTAGCCTGTTCAAATGTAGATGCTCTGGCGTTGAGTTGCGCGCAAGTCGGAATTGCGACAATTTCTATTGCCAAATGTAAACGGCTCCTCAGCCACTGAAGCGCTAGTAACCTTATTTTCCTACGGCTCTGTAGTTTTCTACTACCACCACCACCGTAGCGAAGTAGCGTTACCTCAGTAAGATAGAGATGGCCCTCAGGAGTATATTCTGGCGGGCCCTTCCCTGCCACAATATATTTGGGCATCACGTTCCCAAGGGTCTTGGAGTGCCTTCTCCGCAGGGGATGTAGCATCTGGCCGCAGTTCCTGCTGAGAAGGTTAGTTTTGTAGTTAGGTAGGTTCTCTATATGTATTTCCCCCTTCTGTTCCGCGAGGTGGGCCGCCGAATGGTGGTAGGCGACCCATCCCATAAGACTCCTATCTGCTCCCGTGTGGGGGCCCACGGAAGGGACCCCCCGCACGAGTGTTCTGTCTCCTTCTCTTTTCGTTTTTCGTCTCTTTCTCTGCGCCGCACGACTGAGCGATTTTGTTCGACCGAGCCGTGTGGAATTGGAGATGCTCGCTCCTTATTTCCTGCCAGACATGGTGCACCTGGCCAAGATTGTTCTAATAGAACTCATTTGAGTTCGACTCAACTTCTAAACTAAATCATACAAAGTTGGATCGCTGTTATCTAGTCTTCGTATCTAATACGGCGGGAAAACCCACAATATAATAATAATGATAGGTAGGCTCTCCATATTTCATTATCTGTTCCGCTAGGTAGGCCGCCGAATGGTGGTAAGTGACCCATCCCATGGGACTCGTATCTGCTCCCGTGTGGGGGGCACGGAAGGGACCCCCCGCACGAGTGTTGCTCTCTTCTGTCTTCATCTCTTTTCGTTTTTTGTCTCCTTCTCTGCACCGCATGGCTGAGCCATTACGTTCGGCCCAGCCATGTAGGGTTTGAACTGCTGGCGCCGTATTTCCTGCCAGACGTGGTGCGCCTGGCCGAGATTGTACTAAAATAGCTCATATGAGCTGTTGGATTGCTGTTATATAGTCTTCGTATCTAACACAGTGAGAAAACCCTCATTATAATAATAATTGTTGTTTTTCCGATTCCTACCCCTGTCCGGCGTAGCTGAGTGAAAGCGTTCAGCCGTGCTCGGGGGTTGGAGATGCACAGCTTGTGCCTTTATCCTGTCAGCAGCGCTCTGACCACTTAGAATCTGAGACATACCGGCAGAAAAGCCGAAACAAAAATCATTCATAATTTGAAACGAGACGTATTACGCGCTCTACTGGCGCACGAGCCTGTGTTAAACACAGGAATTGTTCGGCGCGATATAGACATTGTGTCCCTGAAGCGCTGGTAAAGTTTTGTAGTAGTAGTAGTACTACTACTATTCCCTGCCACAATATGTTTGGGCATCACGCACCCAAGGGTCCCGAGTGCCTTCTCCGCAGGGTATGTTGCAACTTGCCGCAGTTCCTGCTGACGAGGTTAGTTTTGTAAAGTTAGGTAGGCTCTCAATACTTCCCCTTATGTTTCGGGAGGTCTGGCTGCTGATCGAGGTGGCTGACCTATTCCCGCTAAACTCCTACCTTCTTGTATTTCGTTTCCTTCCCCTGTGCGGCATAGCCGAGCGAAAGCGTTCGGCCGTGCCGGGGATTGGAGATGCTCAACTTGCGCTTTTTTCCTGTCAGTTGCGCACTGACCACTCTGAGACCTACCGGCAGAGAAGCCGAGACAAAAATCATTGACAATTTAAAACGCGCCCTAGTTGGCGCACGAGCCTGTGGTTAAACACAGGAATAGTTCGGCGCGATATAGGCAGTGTGCCACTGAAGCGCTAGTAAAACTTCTACTACTACTATGATAGAGATGAGAGAGGAGAACTGTAGTATTATTTGAACGACTCCACAACAGCGTTCAGGTCAGTACAAATGCTCGAACGGATTTGTGGTTCGGAAGGGTGTTCCATGCGCATAGAGTTTGCTGTGGGCACAAGAAAGCTAATTAGCTACTTTGCTTTGAAGGGCAACTAGAGTTATGGCTTAGCAGTGTATTATGAGCACGTTGACATTATGTGGCTGTAGACGAGCTTCATCTCTTGCTTCTTCTCAAGCATTTGGCTGGTCAAACTTTTTGTATTTTGGGCTTCAATTGTTTTGTTTACGCAGCTTTCTAAAGTTTCACACAAATTAGGGTTATGTTAGTAAGGATCGTCAATCCAATGTTGTGGGGAGACGTACACCCAGAGGTATCCCATAAATTACCTTAGTCTCGGATAGGCCTACGGACGTCTATCTTTAGTGCCCACATTGCTTACATGCTCGTACTACCGATCATGTATCGTCAGTTCGTCTTCTCCTAGTAAGACTTGTACCCAGGTTCGTTGTTTCAGTATGGGAACAGCCTTGTTCATGAGTCCACGTTCTTGTCAACGTATTACATGTCCCTTGCATTTCCCGTCTTACAACGCAATAGTTACAGAGAGGCTTAAGCAACTTCTAAAATAAGTTCAACTTCACTGTTTACCCATCGTTTTTGCCCCATTTCCATATATGTAAAGAGAACAAAAATTATCTGCTGATGTATATGAAATTCAGTATAATACTTGAATTGCTATGTAATCCTTAATTCATGCACTGGGTGTATCATATATATATTGACAACCTGCTGTGTCCATGTGTCAATTTGTAATTGTTAGTATGTTTTTGCAGCTATAAATTTCTGTGACCTTTTTTACGTAAATTTTATCGGCTTCCATTTTATATCACTGACGCGTAGAAAGCTTTTTGGGAGCTTTGTACCTTGCCTGCCTTACTTTTTCTCGTCTCGGTAACTCGCGAATTTATCCACGGGAAACGCGTTAAATCTTTACAAAATAGTTTCTTTAGATTTTAGTAAAGGCAGTACAGCCATTGAATAATATAGAATTTAGGAATCCCAATCATTTGAAAGTGCTGCATCCAGGAAGCTCAAATGCATATGTAAAGTAAGTAGGGCGCAGTTTAAGCCTCCTTGGACATGCAGCCAGCACTTCAGAGAAAGAGCAAGGGACGAGTGCTATGCCCAGGCGAGTGTGAGAGCCACGCAGGAAGGGGTTCCCACCCACACACACACCTCATCACCGATCACTTAGCTGCCTTCCGTTTCATACTCCTACTGATGTTACTCTCCTCTATTTTTCCATTTCTTTCCCGACTTGTTATTCCCTTTTGACAATTGATTGTGTTTGGGAACACCCACATAATATGTCTATTGACATGTTGTATGTTCCTTCTTTTGTGTGATTGCCCTTCTAATGGATACTGAGGCTTAAAACTACTTGATACAATAATAGCCTAATCAACGAACGTAAAAAGAAAGAAAAGAAAGCCGGAAAAGAGGAAAACCCCAGTGAAAGAGTATGATATGGAAGAAAGTAAAGTCGGCGCGAAGGAAAGCCGTCCCTTAGGCCCAGCTGAGGCATGCTAACTTGGAGAAACAGCAGCTAGATACTTAGTCATATTCTATTCTCGACGGGTAAGGATGTATGTAGCAATTTTATTAAGTTGCTAGCGACAGTAATATGAATATAGACGTGTCTCTACTCTCTAGCCGTGTTGCGTGCGCTGTATCAGCCCAGGCCATAAAAACCAGGGTTGAAGTTCGGAAAGGTTCATAATTATAAGGTGTGACTCAAAGCTCTGGATCGCTTTTCAGACTGCTGGTGCTGTTGCGACTCCCGTTCCGTAGTATGGTTCGCATTTAGCGCGACTGGGGACTCGGGTCAGCTGCATACTACCACAACTACATGCGTTACCCATGCTGAAAAGTAAATGTCTTGGCATTTGCGATAAAATCTTGCATCATTTTCATTATTTGTGACTTTAAATTTTACTGGAGTCGAAGCGCGATTTCCTTCCAACTCTTGCAACCACGAAGTGATTTGACTCCATCTTGGCGGGGTTGATCAAAGCTAGCAAATTATTGAATGCAAATTCATGAAGCCCCGCCCATCGTGTACCTAGTTCCTAGCTTCGTGTGTGCGTGGGGAGGAAATGGCTTGATTTTGTTATGCATAGAGAAAAGAAGGGATGTCAGTTCGATTGTTTTTTCTTGTTATTTTGTCATTGTATCTAAAATGTTGCCGCCCCCCTTTCCTGTGTGTCACACCCCTCACGACACCACCTCCTACCATCTAAGGCGACCTATTGTCGTTACTCGACAGATATTTTTGTCCAGAAATGTTGAGTTTGCTCATAGTATGTTTTGAAGAATGCAAAATCAACTGCATATGCTCATTCTTACTTGACCACAAACTCAGCTGCTGCACAAACACTTTCAATTGCATATTATCTATGATCCTCTTGTGTTTTTCCAAGTCAATTACCAACTAAATGTGAATGTTAGGAGTATTTTATATTATATGTACGGTATTTAATGTCTAATCAGTAGTTACGTTGCCAAACGCACTGAGAGTAATTGTAAGGTTTAACAATAACAAAGGTCACTGAAAGTTTGTTTATTTATACCTACAAAACTAGTTTTATTTAATATAAAAATAGAAGATATCACAGTTTTTTGAGATTAAAAAAAAAAAATTCCTATGCAAAACGGTCACTATCTTAGCGGTGGTAGCAACATCAATTCTTTACACAACAGTAATTTTTCTTAGTCAAATTTCTATGAAGGATATTATGCATCCTAAATTTTAGAATTTCATTACAAATACTGCACAAATTTTATACAAAAACACAAAGTACGTATGTTGCTTACATACTTTTATTATAGGTGAACTTCAATACAGCAAAGTTGGAGAGTCTGTGCACTGCATGCGTTATTTAGCTATAGAAGAGTTATAAGTGTTAGTTTCTGCAAAGTTCAGCGAACAGCAGGTAGAATCTCGATGAAAACGCCCGCCGAACTCTGAGGTGCTACTATACAATACGCAGAAATCTCAAGGGCACGTCAGTCGGGCACCTCATTATTACAAACTTCTGATTTGAATATGACTGCACAGTGAATGAAATCTGGCAGCCTTGCAGTGCTACAGCTACTAGTACTATTTTACAAGAGTTAGAAATTTCAAACCTCAATAACTCAGATGCTAGCCTGATAATACCGCTGTTGACTATGCAAGGTTCGTGCAGTGAGCAAACCTCTGGCAGCAGCGAATGTCTGCCGGGCAGTGGGCAAAATGGGCTGCCCGCCGGGCTAAGCTCCGTGTTTTCCGTGCAAGAGGTTGAACCGAAATGGTTCACGCGCAAATTCAGACGTGAATCACACCCAAAAGAAAAACTCTAAATTCTGTACTTTAAGAGTCAAATCTCATCAAGATGGGGCAATCCCCAATGACAACAGCCGTATTGCACGACACTCTCATCCCGCAATAATGGCTTAAGCAAATGGAGAGCAGAAACAATGGAAGACCTAGTACAAACATGAGAAAGGAAGAAAAGGGGGGGAGGAAGGAATTTTTCTAACAGGCTTAAAGGAGGCCAAGATAATATAATTATGAAGTCTCTTTTGGGGTCCTGCACGCACAATTGGAGGCAAATTAAGGCGAGGGGGCTACGCATATCATGCAGCCATATCTGTAGTGTTATTCTGTGGCGTTCGTAAGTCTTGAATTTCTTCTCAGGAACTTTTCTTATGGACAGCACATCTGCATGAACATCACTAGGCACACACAAAAATAAGCAACTTTCTAAAATCATCTGGCAAACACACTTTTGCTATAATACTTTTTTATGTTGACTCTGGCAACAACTTTTTCGCACCTGGAGCACAGAACGTCATTACCTGTGGCTGAACATAAACACAAGCGACATAAGAGGTGATCACACGGTGACAAGATATACAACTGGTCTCCACTCCGACACCTAACGCACTCATCTGAACTTCTTAGCAGAGTACTAGGGGCGAAAGCGCGGAATTCAGGTCTAAGGCCATCGCCTCTAAGAATTTTATCTGGTTTATGGTTAAGTAACTCTCGGGAAAGACTACCAGAAGGGTTACCATTGGAACTAGTACTCGATCCTGCTCCTCTATT
>LQNS02278096.1:17070346-17085605 GCA_001587735.2 Parhyale hawaiensis | reverse complement strand
GTTGTCCTCTTAGGAAGTAGCTAGTTGTCCTCTTAGGGGTTAGTTGTTCTCTTAGGGGTTAGTTGTCCTCTTAGGCGTTAGTTGTCCTCTTAGGGGGTAGTTGTCCACTTAGGGGGTAATACTACCCTCTTAGGTTGTGGTTGTCCTCTTAGGGGATAGTTTTCCTCTTGGGGCAGTTGTCCTCTTACGGAGTAGTTGTCCTCTTTGGAAGTAGTTGTCCTCTTCGAGGGATAGCTAGTTGTCCTCTTAGAGAGTAGATAGTTGTCCTCTTAGGGGTCAGTTGTCCTCTTAGGGGGTAGTTGTCCTCTTAGGGGGTAGTTGTCCTCTCAGGGGGATAGTTGTCCTCTTAAGGAGTAGTTGTCCTTTTATGGGGTAGTTGTCCTCTTAGCAAGTAGTTGTCTTCTTAGGGGTAGTTGTCTTCTTAGGGGTAGTTGTCCTCTTAGGGGGTAGTTGTCTTCTTAGGGGGTGGTTGTCCTCTTAGGGGGTAGTTGTCCTCTCAAGGAGTAGTTGTCTTCTTGGGGGGGTAGTTGTCCTCTTGAGGGTAGTTGTCCTCTTGGGGGTAGTTGTCCTCTCGTCGGGTGGTTGTCCTCTTGGGGGTTAGTTGTCCTCTTGAGGGTTAGTTGTCCTCTTGGAGGGAAGTTGACCTCTTGAGGGGTAGTTGTCCTCTTTGGGAGGTAGTTTGTTCTCCCCCTTCACCCGTAAAACTTTCACGATTCTGCAGAGCCTCTCAGGATTACCCATGAAACTCTCATAGTTAAGCATGATAGTGCTGCACTTCCTTTACAACAGTAGGATTCGATGTGCGATATTTTAAGACAAGCCTCTTGGCTGATAATAATTCCCGGAAGCTGCCCCGTCTTACAAAAACCTTGGAATTCCAGCTGGAGCAGCAAACAACGAGACAGGTTCCAACGCGTTTACACAGAACAGCTCAGGCGCATAAAAATAATTGTTAAAAAGACCTTGCCCTGTTGGACCTGATTACTGATCGTCGCCGTATCATAGATGTATCGACTTCCCAATGTTGGCTGATTCATATTTGAAGATTTCACCGAATTTCTTTCCAAGCTATTTGACCTATGACAGCCATTGTAACTTAATTTATTATCTCTAATGTCCTTCTATAAGTAAAGAGCGTGACATACACACACACACTGAAGTAGATGCTGGTGTATTACTACATCGATGATAATAATACTAATACAGTAGTTACAACATTGGAACAGTAAGTTATGTGTGGTACCTTTGTCAGTTGTTGCAGAAAGTTATAGCTAAGGTGATAGCAAAGTAAATCCTATGTATTATGTCTATCAAATATTTTTGTTCTGTCCATTTTGTTTCCGTGAGATGTCCTAAACCGAAGCTGTTAATTTCAGTTACTTTCTAGCTATCATATTGGATTTCACAACTATTGTCCATTTATGAAGTTTGAAGAGAAAGTTTGTAATACAAAATAGAAGTCGACTAAATTTGAAATTTAGCATTTCGGGATGAAAAATCCTATCATCAGAAAAAAAACTAACCAACAACCTATAAATAAAAATTTCCTTAATTTCGAAATTAATTAGGAGAGTATGGATGTTGTTGGGGTGAGGTCTTGAATGCGAATGAACAGAGCTACGTGGAGGGGCTGAATGTCAGCTCCTGTACAGTCGGCAGATGTGAGGCTAAGTGTGGACAGTATGAAGCGGTACAGCCGAAGTCATAATGCTAAGGATGGGTCTAGTTCTGTGGATGTGGAGGGACTCTCATGTTGTGAGCTCGATGGGATTGGAAGAGTTTATGATGGGAAAGTCATACCTGCTGATTATGTGGTTGTTTTCTTCAGCATGTTGGCTGGAGGGCTGAATGTGAGGGTTTTGCAAGTGGTAAACCCTGTACGACTGGATACACCTAAATGTTGGTCAGTACAGGCTTTGAAGTGTTGTCCAGTTGCTACCGATGTATGAGGCACTGCAGGCCTGGCAATGGTAACGGTAGATAACACCGGAAAAAAGTTACACGGGGAGGGGTTTGACTTCAAATTTGAAGTAGGATCCGATGGTAAATGTATTTTTCATATAAAAATTTGATGTTGATGTGTGGGTAGGCTTCAGAGAAGAACGTTTTCAAAGTGTTAACTGCTCCTACAGATGCTTTGTTGTAGTACGAAAGCGAGTGAAAGAAGTCCAATTTACTAACCAAGGGGTTGCTAATGCTGGGATCGAACAGTTTGTCTAGGAACAGTTTGCAGTAGTGGTCCAGAAAATGGTGCGGATAACCGTTATTTTTTAAGAATGTTTGGAGAAAGTCAGCTTCGTTTGAAAATGCAGGGCAGGAGGAAGACAAATGGTATGCTCGAAGTAGTAAAGTTTTTATTGCTTTGATTTTGAATTGATCGTTTCAGTGACTGAAAAAACTTGTCCCGAGGACTGAAATTATAGGTTTCCTATAAATTCAAGTGGTCAGTGTTGAGTCTTGGTTAGTTATTAAAATATCGAGAAAAGCTGAGAATTATTTGTTTGATTTTCGGCAGTGAGTTTGATATTTGGATGTTTACTATTTAAGCATTGCAGAAATAGATCAGAATCTGCTTGATTGTTGACTATGAGGAAGGTGTCATCTACATAACGATTATAGTGGATCGGTTTGTAGTCACGTGGGCAGTCGTTAAGCCAAAGGGTTTCATGATGGCATAGAAAGATATGTGCCAGCAAGAGACTAAGCGGGGAGCCCATGGAAACTCCATCTATTGTTGAACATGAAGAAGGAATCTTTGATGGCAAGGCTAAGAAAAACCTCGGTCAGTGCAGTAAGCACTTTGAAAACGTTCCTCTCTGAAGCCTACCCACATACATATCAACTTCAAATTTGTATACAAATATACATTTACCATAGGGTCCTATTTCAAATTTAAAGACAAAGCCCCCACCACTTATGTCCAGTGTTATCTACCATTACCAGTGCCAGGCCTGCAGTGCCTCATACATCGGTAGCACTGGACAACACCTCAAAGCCCGTATTGATCAACATTTAGGTGTATCCAGTCGTACAGGCTTACCACTTACGAAACCCTCACATTCAGCCCCCCTGCCTACATGCTGAGCAAAGCAACTATCCCAGCAGCAGGAATGACTTTTCCAAAAAAGATTCTTCCAATCCCATCGAGCCACAACATTGGAGTCCCTCCACATCCAGAGGACCAAACCCAGCCTTGACGCTTCATACTGTACACACTTAGCCTCACATCTGCCGACTGTGCAGGAGTTGACATCCAGCCCCTCCACGTAGCTCTGTTCATTCGCATTTTAGACCTCACCCCGACAACATCCATGCCTCCCTCATTAATTTGGAAATAAATGAAATTTTTATTTATAGGTTGTAGGTTACTTTTTTTTCTGTCTGATGGTGGGATTTTTCATCCTTAAACGTTAAATTTTAAATTTAGTTGAATTCTATTTTGTATTTGATTTTTGTCTAAGTATAGTTTTTTAAGAGTTTCCATTTGTATGATATTGTCAGGAAAATTATCTCTCCACTTTTTCAGTTCCATCAGGGGACGTAGAGTTGGCTTTGTTGGGTTCATCCCTCCTATACTCGGAAGAGGAGCGTCACTAGGAGATCCCCTAAGTTACCGCAGTCTGTCTCACTTATTTTATTCTTCTTGCCTTTCTTCTCTTTCTTCATTCTCTCTTGACTCTCTCGCGAGTTCCTCTCATTTTACTAGCCATGATCAGTTGCCTTCTCTAACTTTTTTATTTGTTCGTTTTAGCTTACATGGAAACTTGTTGCGCGGGCACAGCTCAGCGAGTTGTTTAACCACTTGTCGGAGGCTGTCGCGCAGCCCCTGCCTCCTAACCTCAGCGCCACATTCCAGATGCTGGAAGTGATGTTCAATTATGAACGCTCTGTGCAGTAAGTTACGAGTGTTGTTCTTCACAAGCATCGTTCCAGAGAATAGAAGTGATGTTCCGTTATGAACTCTTTGTGCATTAAATTACGAGCGTTACTCTTATTAAGCAGCACTCTTAGATATTAGAAATACTGTTAAATATTGACACCTTATACCTTCAATGACTCCTACCTTCCGGGTTTTACAAAAGTTCTGTTACACTTAATTTTATATGCATGTTTATGGTCAGTTTAAGAAGTAAATATTATTCTCTGTCACATAAACTTAAAATTTATCCTTTTCAGGCGATTTTCACGAGGGATAAATAGTGGTGAGGTGCACGTGTGCCTCAATGGAAGTAAAAAGATACGAGATATCTGCTCTCTCCCCTGTGTGGGCGCGGAAAGGGTCTCATCGAGGCCCAGACATTATGTAGGCGGGCTGCTCGGCTGTAGACAGGCATTGAACCTAAACGAGGTCGAACCTTAAGGTCGTCGCCTCCTCTGTCTATCTACGATTTTGTAGATGGTCATCCGTCTGACTTTCAGTCGTAAGGCGATATCGGGCTCTTTGTGGCCCCGCGTGGAGGAGAGCGGGTTTCAATTCTATTTGCTGCCATTGAGGCTCACTTGCACCTCACGTCTATTCATTGCTCGTGAAAACTACGTGAATAGGATCAATTTTACGTTTATGTTACGAAAAATTATATTTACTTTTTAAAACTAACCACAAACATGTAAAATGAAGTGTAACAAAACCCTTGCCAAACCTGGTGTCTTGAGAGAAATAGCTATTCACTGACGATAAAAATATGGGCACAGTCAGTTGCGCGTGTTATTTTCGTCAGGTTTGAAAAAAAGTGATGAGCAAATGACAAAGTAAATTTTGTGCGTTATTTCTGTCAACTATCTTTGCTGGAGCTAATTGATTCTCCAAAATGACCTACCTTACGCGCCGCCGAGTCACACATTTCTAATATATTTAGAAGATTGTGTGAGGGATGCCAAGCTATTGTGCCGCATTTGCCAAACGCTCCAATTGACGTGTTGTGGACTCTGTGTACACCTATATTAGTTAGGTTTGTCCTTTGCGAGTTATGGAAAGTCATGCTAGACTGCCTGTAGACCGGTGCTGTAGGTTACCATCTTTACCTAATATATACGACATTTTCTTCTATGCTCACCTATTTTATTTATTTATTTATTCCTATATCATATTCATGATCTTGATCTTATTCGTTCTGTTTCTTCAAACGTACTTTCTTCAAGCTCAGTGAATCTCTGACAGCAACGTCTTCGTATTCAATGAAGTGCTTACATGTCATTTGCTTTCATTCTCCTGTATCCCTGTGTAAAGGCCAGGAAACTTGAATTATTCAATAGAATATTTAATGCGCAGTGTCTGTCAAAGTGGATCTAATGTCTTCATTATTTAAAAGTATAGGCACTGTATTTGAACACTACCCGCTATTAACTTTTTGTCAAGTTGCCAGACGATTGATGACACCAGATATTAATGAAACTTCTAAAATTTTCGATATAACCCACGATGTAACGACAGTTAGTACCTTAATTAATTGACATTTAATTTTTTGTAATTGTTGCAGGTACACGACTGTGGGTCAAAATCAATTCTTTTCCCAGACGGGCCAGGAATTTGGTGTGAACTACAGTCTAAGCGGCCAGAAGGAAGGAGTTATTGGATTCTACCACTCCATATATGCTCGCTCCGGCTGGAAGGACGCCAGCTGCCTTATGGTGAACGTAGACGGTGAGATATATAATATCCTACTAGTCTTTACAGCAGGGAATTACCAGCCGGTTAGCCGCGAACCTTTCAAAGAGTAGGTAGTAGAGCCTTGAGAAGTGGCTCGTATTCTTGGATTGAGAGTTTGTTAGAAGTTTCTCTTCTTCTGTTTCGCTGAATTCAAAATATAAAAAGCTGATACCAGTAAGGGGCCGCTTCGAGCATTTAAGGGGGGGAAGAGAGAGGCTCACAAGTGCACATACATTGCATTGGGAACTAGGCTACTGACTTCGCAAAGATGAGCTCTGCGGTAGCGACTCTTGCTATGCTGTACAAAATTCAGAAAATATAATCTTAGTGCAGACTGCAGGATATGATTATCCAGCTAAAATTAATTAAATTTAACTATCTAGGCGCTGCTGTACTTCAGTAAGACGTTTGTTATTAATAGTGGAAAGCTTTTTTTATATATAGTTAGATCCAAAGCATAAAGCTGATTGCGTGTGAATGGAATGACTTTGATTTTTGCTAGGACATTTTGTTTCAGAAACTTTGAATCTGTTGATAAAATTAAACGTGGAAGTGAATTGGACTTTTTAACTGAGGCATCTTATTCTCATTTCAAGTCCTAGAATAATTGTGTGCACCTCATCGACCCAACCAGTAAACTTCGACTCCCTGTCATTACCTATTGTGACTCTCTATAATTCCCAATTTCAACTTCATATGATTCCTTAGTACAGCTCCATATAATTCTCAATTCCAACTCTCTGTGATTCCTGACGCGAACTCCATATGAAGCCCATCATTTACAACCCACTTGATTCCCGACTACAACCCATAGCTACAGTTCCCAGCAATACAAGTGATTCCTAACTACTACTACTCTTACTCTCTGCAACGATATTAATTATCTGACGTGTTTGTGGAGGTGCTGTTCCCATACCTGTTGATTCGCTTTGGATGGTTAGCGGTTTTTCTGACATGCTTTTGTATTTTGTGACCTCTCTTATTGTGCAGCAGTGAGAGATGCTTGGTGCAATGTATTCATTAGTACAAATTCAGGAGTAACACAATTGAGGTGCTAGAGGTAGCTACATGATGTTGACCTTAAGGTAGTTGGTAATGTGATGAGTGATGGATGCTATACTGTCCATTCAATGTATTTCATACTAAACACAAGCACCAAATATACTTGATACTTATAATATCTTTGAATATTTAATTAAACATGTTGCTATTTCGTTTATAGTTTTTATTTTTGAACTTAAAATATGCTACCACACGTATATATTTTATTAGCGGGACCCGTGAAAATTCCACGGTTAATGAATGTCATTATATTGTAATATGTACCAAACTGAAGCTACGCTTTTGCAAATTTTCTTAGTTCAACCTCATCCAGATCTTCTAACGTTACTCTCCCCGTTTAAACTAAAACACGTCACTTAACCAATGGCAAACTCCATCTAACTTAGCTTAGCCTAATCAGTCTACCTTAACCCATATTGTCTCAATTAACGCCATTCTTTACTAGGCTCGCTCATCCTATATTATGGGGAGCACTGACCGCAGGGGGCTTGTGTAGGTTACCTTAGCTATTAGCTAGTCCTTCGGGACGTCTGTCTTTCGTGCCCACTTTGCTTCCTTCCGATTTCAAACTCTTACTGAGATTACTTATTCTGTTCTTCCTCTTCTTTCCCGACTTACTGGTCCCATGCGCGTTGATCCTGTAGGGAACACCTTCGTGCATGGGTTCCCCATTTTTCTAGACATACTATATGTCCCTTCCTTTTCCTCTCTTAGAATGGCTTAGTACTTATTTAGGGAGGCTAAGACTTTCTTATACTACTACTATTAACGCCATTCGTGAATCCCATGCTTCTTACGTATCGTGAAGTAAAGCGTATAACCTAACGCTCCTCTTCTAGCATAACGCACTTCATTTAACATAATAACTACTCCTTATCTTACCTAAAGCGTCTCATCTAACCTGACGATAAACAAGTCTAACATTCTCCTCTAACGTAACACATCTCGTCAAGCTTCACGCTCTTCATCAAACACTGCTCTATCTAACCTAACGATCCTATCTAACCTAATGCTCCATATCTAGCCTAATGCTCCATATCTAGCCTAACATTCCTCTTCTAACAAATGATTTTACACTCCACTTCTAACCCTACGAGTTACCTTAGCCATTATCTAGGTCTTCGGGACGTCTGTCTTTCGTGTCCAGTTTGCTTCCTTCTACTTTCGTTCTTCTACTGATGATACTTTGTTCTGTTCTATCTCTTTTTCCAGACTTGCAGTTTCCCTGCACGTTGATCTTGTGTGGGAACACCTGTATGCTGAGATCCCTTTTCTATTTACGTACTGTATCTCCGTTAATTCTCCCTCGGTTAGATCACCTTTGTTGTGGAGACGGAGGCTTAAACCTTCCAATAATATAATCTCTAACATTACGATCCTCATCAAACCTAACGCTTCCCATGTAAAATCTAATACACCTGATCTAACTGAATGCTTTTCGCCTCATTTGACGCACTTCATCTAATGAAGTCTAATGCTCATAATCTAACCTGATCATTTATCGGAACGCTTCTCCGCTGACCTGAAAACTTTATCTACCCTAACTTGACACTCCTAATGTGGCCTAGCGCTGCTTCTGTAATCTAAAACTCGTTATCTAACCATGTACTTTTAATCTAGCCCAACACTCGGCTCTTACTCTCCTAATCTAAACCAACACTTTTCATATAACCTAACACTCAATACCACACCTAGCACTCAGCCTAACCTCATGATCTTCATCAAGCCTAACTCTCAACCCAACATAACGCTCTAAATATAGCCTAATGCTTAGCGGGACCCATGGAAATTCCTGGGTTATCTTTTTTGCAGCTACACTGTTACACATCCTCTTGATTTAGGATTAACGCACCTCATCTGTTAGAACGAACTTGGTCTTCATTAATGCACGTGGCCTGCAATAACGCACGTGGCTCGTTCATTCAAACACAGCTCAACAGACGCCTCCAAACACACCTCATTTATTATACCGTTTTTCGTTCAACCTAACATCCCTGGTCGCACTTTAGCACCATATTTGAGCTCTCACACTTTGTCTTACCTAAAGCAAGCTCACGTGAGCATCCATGTTAGAATTAGTGATAGGTATGAGTATTATCGTCTCTTCACACTCCTATTGTCTGACTCAATGCGCCTCCTGCAGCCTTACAAAACGCCTTGTCTGAGCCAATACACCTCGCCTAACCTAACGAATTTTATCTAAGCAACTGTACTCCATCTAATTTACTGGAACTTAACCCATCGTAGCTCTATCAACTACTCTGTGTAGATAGGAAGAAATTAACACAAAAAAAATATATTGAAGCTGACACGTCATACTTGCTGCAAAGTATGTGACGTTTTGTTTTATTCTTGTAGCTAAATACTAAAACTCCATTTTCTAGCTGCCAACCTTACTATTACTCATTTATTTCTACGCCTCGGACATTATTCAATAGAACTTTAGTAATATCCTTACAACACCTGTATAATACAGTGGGAGGGCATAGATATTCCTACACCACGAAATTGTTTATTTATAAAATGAATAAAATATATTGATACAGCATTTGTATTTAATTTTAGGGTAATTATTTAATAGTATTGAGTCGACATAATTAAAATTCTTTAACGTTTCGGGATAAATGATCCCATCATCAGAAAGTCTAAAATACCTATAACCTATAAAAATACAAAAATTTATTTATTTATAAATCGGGGAAGGGAGCATGGGTGTTGTTTGCCCCTCCAGACTTTACGCTTACTCGTCTCGATGCATCTCCCCGGCCTACAGTCGAGGACATGTCAGTCGTCTACACTCCGATCCATAGCTGCCACACGTCTCCATGTCGACTCCAATATTATAATTCTGATCCAAAACAACTATGGATGTGGAGGGACTCTAATGTTGTAAGTTCGATTGGGTTGAAAAATTCTATGATTGAGAAGTTGTTCCTGCTGATGGGATGGTTGTTTTGCTCGGCATGCACGCGAGGGGCTGAATGTGAGGGTTTCGCAAGTAGTAAGCCGGTTCGACTGGATACACCTAAATGTTGGTCAATGCGGGCTTTGAAGAGTTGTCCAGTGCTACCGATATAAGAGGCGCTGCAGGCCTTGCATTGGTAAAGGTAGATAACACTGGACTGTAGTGGTGTGGAGGGTTTGTCAGAGCCAATTTGAATTTTTTGCTACCGTTGCCTCGCTTGGCGGAGGTATGCGCTCTAAGAGTGCTCTAGTTTTTACTATACTCACTCCAAGCACTTCCACATTGACAAACTCTTACCGCTGTCTAAAATTGGAGCCGTATCAACAAAAACAACAAGCTCTTGTTCAACACTATTGTCATATTCATTCACACGGATACATCCTAGAGTTTCATCGCGATTAAACCAATATAACTATCACCACACATGGAGATTTTTCAGTCGAATACCAGTTTTATGGTATAAGGTAGGATTAAGGCTCAATAAGGGTCTCATCTCTCACCCACATACAGCCGAGCACCTTTAACTCGCAGCTAGTTAGGGCTCTCACAAGGTAGCCCCGCGAATTGGTCGGCCTTCGTCAAATACTATACATAGTATAAATTAGTATGCTATAGGTATCTATATAGAGGTCCTTCATAATGTACAGGTCCACTGTCAACTTACAGACAATCTAATCGAGGCTCATAACCTGCACTCACAAGATGGCGCATACGCTCCTCTTCATACTGTAATTGGGGCGCTCACATATAATATGAATAGCAATTAAATGCACCAGGCAATCACCACAATAGGGTGCCGGGTCCCCTGCTACAAGATGACCGTGGCTGCATAGCGTATGACCGAAGCGCAATCTGCACAGCTTAATTTCCCAGTCCCAAACAGATTGCTAGCTTGTAGCGAAAGGGATCGTTGATGCTTTCAGAGCACGGAGGTTATGATCCTTAGCTCCCACCACTACTGTCTACTGTCTGTCTATGACTCGTTTTACTAGAAGTTTGTAATCAGAGGTTGTCCACGGTCTGCAGCAGACAGCGTCCCACCATCAGCTCGCTCGTTCCCAGAAACTCCCTCATGGGTTGGAACCCAGCAGAAACGGTAGCTACTCCTTGCTGCTAGCAGCTATGAATCGTTGGATGTTACGGACTTTGAGTAGTGAAATTTATTTTCGTCTCTCAATATCAATAAAAATTCTTGTAAATTTTGTAAAAATCTGTTCATAACTTTCTCAGTTATTTTGCTAGCAAGCATAAAAGCAAACACTGAGAATAACAAACAAATGAATTGACAGATCGTCGCAAAGATTGGGTCACTTACTGTTCGTGGTTTAGGTATTGAACAGCTCGTGCAAAATTCATTAAAATCCGTTCATAATTTTTAGAGTTATTACCTTAGGAACAAAGACACACAATCAAACAGACGGATGAACGGATACTCACCAAAAGTTAATCATTTGTTCGTCTTAACATACCTAACACTCCCTGTAAATTTCGTCAAAATCCGTCCGTGACTTCTTGTGTTACGGTATCTTGGTGACAAAGAAACAGACAGACAAACTTGACGAAGACGTAACCTCCTTGATGGAGGTTAAAACACTAAAGTACCGGTACTCGAACGAAAAAACTACATCCTCAAGGGGGGCGTGGTAGTATAAAGGTTAAGAACCGCTGCCTTAGAGAATGTCTGGAAGACCATCGGCGGAACTGCTCAGTCCCGAATTCCTGAAAGTCTTGATTTATGGCGTTTCATGGAGGAAGAATGGGAAAAAAATCACCATACAACGTTTGGAAGAAATTAATTAGCTCGTATGTTCGAAGGCGCAGTGAAGCCATCCAAGGTAAAGGGAAGTTCACTAAATATTGAATTTTTATTAACATTCTCCAAGTAATAACCAGAGCTATCTGATCGAGAGCGTATATCTCCGCCAAACAAGGCATTGTTTACGAAAATTACAAATTGATCTTGATAATAGGATTTCCTTTGCATCGTCACCAAAGTTTGGTCATTTGTGCTTCTTTACTGTATTAACAGCTTTTGTATATTTCTTGATTTCTTGCAGAACTGTCCGTAACTTTGTCAGTTGTACTCTATACCGTACTCATAAAGACAATGACAAAGATATAATCAAACACCGAAACGGGCGGACCGACCGTCTCAAAAATTTAGTAATTTGGGCCTTTGGACATTTCTAGCCATTTCTACAAATTGATCTTCTATCTTCATACTCTTACTGATGATGCTTTGTTCTGTTCTTTCTTGTCTCACCTGACTTGCTGTTCCCATGCGCATTGACTCGTGCATGGGCTCAGTAACGTTCTGTAACTTCTATACGAGTGCACTTTGCTTCGATACTTACGAGTGATTATAGAATAGCAGTAGAGTTACAGCTCCGTGTTTTGCTCTAAGTGTTCACGATTGGTATGACCAATAAATTAAAGCAGTTCTGTCCCTCTCTTTAAAATTTTATTAATCCATGATTTACGGCGCAGCTAACTTCAATATTGGATGATATTAAGTATTAATTAAATTGCATGTCCTCATTAAAAAGACCTTTACTTGTAGTTTTTGTGTTTGAGTTTTATGTGGCATTCACTGTGAAAAATATTTTCTGTGTGGTGGGCCTCCATCATAGAAAATGGAAAACGACGGCACGCAATGCCTCGCTTACGAGCTTTTTCCGTTCACACGCCCCAGCCCAAAGTTGCTTTCTCCGGTAAATTCCATTGTATAATTTTTCGCCAGTTGTTCGCAACTACACCTAAATTTGTGTAATCTTCTGACAGAGGTCCACAGGCCTTTACCAAATCTGTGTAATCTTTCGACAGTAGTTTACGCGTTTTTCCTAATTCTGTGCTATCATCCGTCAGTAACCGACGATGTTTTCCAAGTCGGTGTAAAACTTTTGACAATTGTCTACAATCTTTTTTAAATACAGTATTTATAATCTTTCTACAGTTGTCCATAAGCCTTTCCTCCTGGTTCAACGACTTCTGCAGTATTTGAAGAGTATAGGTTTACCGCAACGAGGCCAGTTCGAGGATGCTCCCTTGTCACCAGGCGACATCAAAGCCATCACTGCCACCGTCGTTGAAAAGAACATCAAGGTCAGGAACGCGTCTCGTATTCACTATCTTTGCTTCATTTCACTTGCTCACTTGCAGACAATAGGATATTAGTGTGTTCTTTATTACGTGCTTTCTTTTAGAAGCGCTAGCATAAATGTATCTAAATGGCCTCAAACGTTCACGAGAGAGAGGTGCGAATGATGTTCATTACTATGTGTTTTCACTAAAGAACATTGGGATGTTCTGTAGATAGGTAGTGAACAATGGGCGAAAACAAAGTGGAGCAATATTTAGTATCTACTTCACGAAATGGTGCGAAGTTTGAGCTTGTTTCTAGTTTTCATGATATTCAATATTTATGCAAAATTTTGATAAATGTGAAGTAAAGATATTTTGATAGCTTGAAATGTAGTTTGAATTTCCAAGTGCAGGAAATTAAAGAACGACTGACAAAATCGGTAATATTTAGCAGAAAAAAGTGCGAAAATAGAATATAGAAATCTCAGTCTTGGTTTCTCCAATACGACGTGTACTTCTTTTAACGTCTTCATACTAACCGTCTCATGACGCACCGGTAATTTTTTTCCCTCGGTTCAGGAGTAATTTTTATCCCTTTTCGTTGCCTTTTGATCAGTAGCTACGTGAAAGAGTTCGACCACCGGTGCCCTCTCAGTTCAGCCCCAAGGGTTTTCCATAAATTTCAATGGGACTGAGATCGTTTTTTTGGGTAGGTCACAGCGTTGTATTGATATTTTCAACTTATAATTTGAGTTACCTGTCTATGTTTGCTCTATGACATGGCGAGTTCTTTTGCTTAAATATGAACTATGAAACTTGAGAATTTGGAAGGGCTGGTACTACAGTTGCCGTATGGCCTTTTTAAAATCAGCTGCATTGACTTTATCCTCTGATCAATGCTGCATTTTGAGAACGCAAACCTTGTCCTATCTACGCAATGCAAGGAGACAGAATTGTAGACAGACACATGCACTGACGAATCATCACTAAAATTTAATCATCTTTTCATTGTGACATTTCTAACTGTTCCTGTAAATTTCACCATCATCCGTCCGTAATTTCTTATCACCCGCGAACGAAGTGAGAGAAGTGTTACCAGAAGGCCCGTGACCCGTTGGGTCGTCATCATCATCGTCTTTGCTTTCGCAAAAAAAACGCAGGCGTTATTTAGCTGGTCGTAGACCACACGCTATTCGGCTCACTGTCAACAGATTGTTTGCTTTTTTAACTAATATTCAACACCCAGGCTGTAAGCAAAGTCAATTTAGCACCTTTGAATTTATCGCGCCCGTCCCTGCGGCCGAGTTCTCATAGATACAATCGAATTAAATCTTCATCCCTCGACTTTCTTCCCGTCTAAAAGTGAAAAAGTTGTGTCAAACAAGACACAAACAAGGTTCACTGACTTTTAGTATAGTACTAGACGACCCGTGACCCGTTGGGTCGTCATCACGATCGTCTTTGCTTTGGCACTAGAGGAGGTGTTATTTAGCTGGTCATAGACCACACGCCATTCGGCCGTCCTCTCCTGCCCGTCAAGGAGCTGCCCGTACGGCTCACTATCAACAGATTCTTTGCTTCTCTAACGCATATTCAACACACAGTCTGTAAGCAAATTCAATTTATATGTTGCGTATTCCAGTTGTATTTTCCAGAGCAACTTTGAAATTATCGTGCCCGTTCTTGCAACCGAGGGGCTGGTTCCACGTGCGTATTACAGATACAATCGAATTAGAGAGCTAATCCATGGAAGTATTGGGGGGCTGTGATCTAGTCCCTTGAATTTCTTCCCGTCCGAAAGCGAAGCTATGTCACAGGCGTTACCCTAGTCCATCGAATTTCTTCTTGTCTAAAAGTGAAAATGTGTCAAACAAGACACATAAATAAACAGGGAAGACCGGTTCACGGAGTTTTAGTATAATACTAGACGACCCGTGACCCGTTGGGTCGTAGGATCGTCTTCGCTTTCTCAAAAAAAAGCAGGTGTTATTTAGCTTGGCATAGACCACCCGCTATTCGGCCGTCCTCTTCTACCCGTCAAGGAGCGGCCCGTTCGGTTCATTATCTACAGATTCTTTATTTTTCTAACGAATATGCAACACCCAGGTTGTAAGCAAAGTCAAATTATTATATGTTACGTATTTCAGTTGTATTGCCCGTGGAACCGATCAATTGATCATGCCCGTTCTTGAGGCCCAGCTCAGTTTAACTTCCGTATCACAGATACAATTGAATTAATGAGCTAATCCATGGAAAGAATGCGACTGCCCCCATTACCTCGAATGTCTTCTTGTGTAAAAGTGAAGAAGATGTGAAACAAGACACTAAAAAATAAACAAGACACAAACAAGCAAGACTGGTTCACAGACTTTTAGTATAATACTAGACGACCCGTGACCCGTTGGGTCGTCATCACGATCGTCTTGTCTGCCTTTCGTGCCCATTTTGCTTCCTTCCCACCTGTATCATACTGATCTTTCTTCCATCTGTTCTTCCTCTTCTTT
>LQNS02278096.1:17025389-17035865 GCA_001587735.2 Parhyale hawaiensis | reverse complement strand
GTTTGGAATGGTCTTGATGGCTCTGTCTTTGCTGGTGCTGGTATTGGCAGCTTTAAACGATCTGTACACAGAGCTATTCTGTGATTTCGGATCTTCTTTTTTTCATCCTTTCGTTTTCTCCACCCGCTGGGCTGGTTGCGTGGGGGTTTGTTAACCTCATGGAGTTTCTCCGTTCCTGCGTCGCCAGTCTGGTGTGATTTAATAATAATAATAATTACAGGGAGGTTGTGTTATGATATGGGCTGGTATCTTAGGGGATCAACTTGAGGGTCCGGTTAGAGTACCTGATGGCGTGAAAGTTACATATGCATCATATTTTGATATGTTAAAGGACTCCTTGGTCCTATGGCTGGATGGCATGCTCCGTTCGTTGCTTCGAAAGTTGATCTTCTCACTCTACCCGTACTACCACAGCATTTCTGGACTCTTTGGGGTTCCATAGAAAGAAACTGATGGTTTGGCCACCGTGCTCACCTGATCTGAACCCAATTGAAAAACTTTTGGGCTCTTTCGAAAAAGCAATTTACGCAGATGGAAAGCAGTACAACTCAAAATCTGTCTTGTGGGATGCTGTTGTTGCAGCAGCCAAGGCACTTCCACCTTCTGCACTAAAAAGTGGATTGAAGTATTATTGAAGATATGAAACGTCATGAGGGTCATGTTGGCAAAAGAAACTTTTTTCAGTTATTGTAAACTTATGATTATATAATGATTTTTGTTTTATATATATTTTTCTCATATGTGTTGTTTATTTTTGCTTCTTTGGTAATATAAAACTATGAATATTTTGTTTTTTAGTCAAGAAGCTATTACCGCCGCTCAGTGAAATCTATAAAATTGACAAAAAATATAATTTTTTTTAGAACCAGCACGTTTAGGCGTTTGAAAATTTAAAGACACTATAAGTATCATAAGTTTAACATTATGTGAAATGCTCACTGAAATTTATAGCCAAATAGTTGAGGTGTGGTTAATTCTGCAATAAAGCTATTACAGTATTTCCGTTTTAAGTGCTCATCTCATTCTTGAAGTTTGAAGTCCTAACTAATCACAACTAACATCTCGTTACTGAACTGCAGCTATTGCAAACCGATCCTTTTTGTCTTTTTCAAAATCTGTCTGCTCTTTTTGTTGCTTTTCTTGGTCTATCGGTGGTAAATTTTTACTGTTACCCCCACTCAAATTCAGTATTTTTGTGGACATATTTACGTGAAAGCATTCTAAAACTTGTATCAGTAATAACATTTTCGTCAGAAATGTTTAGTTTTCGAGAAATTTGACTGAATTTCCCATTGTTTTTCTTTGGGAGATAATAGCTGGTTTCTTTATAGGCTTGCTAGCGACCCCATAGGAACCCAACCGAACTTACCTAACCTTACTCAATTTAGCGACCTAACCCAACCGAACCTAATCCAACCTAACCTAACCCAACCTTACGAAGCTAACCCGACCAAACAAGAACTATGAAAAGATGTTTCCATTTCACTATGCGAGTGTTCTCATTTTCTCTCTTAGAAAAACAATAGGAACTTCAAAGTCAAATAACTCGAAAACTAAGCATTTCCGACGAAAACGTTATTCCTGAAAAATGTCTTAGGATGCCTTACACGACCTAAATAAGTCAACAAAGTACTGGATTTGAGTCGGAGTAAGCGTAAAAAATACCCTATCAGCAAACTTTTTTGGCTTCGCATGAAGAAATTTTCTAATAATTTGCAATTTTAGATATTTTTTTATAGATTAGATAGGCGGCAGTAGACGAAACAATAGGCACATTCCCAAAAAGACACCGGAACATACGCCCCGGCACTCTATGAGCTATTGCCATTATGTTAGTAGGATATAGGGGGCAGGAGAAAAGAGAGAGAAAAAAAGGGGGTGGGGGGGGTGAAGAGTCCATGCTTAAGACACTATCTTGAATGCGCGCAAGCACGATCAAGAGCCGCTGACATGCGGAGCTTAGAGACATCAAACTGTGTAGTTGGAGCGGGAGAGAGAAGGAGACGGATTAAGGTGGCCTCGGAAGCTTTGGCCGTTAAGAGTTTNTTTTTCTCCAGTTCCTGAGCGTTTTAGAACGCTGCTCTGACCTTACACCGAGGTTATCCTAATAGAACGTTTCTCGGTCACTGTCGCTACATAAATAGCTCTTTATCGCAAGAGGTCTTTTTTCCATTCCCTCCCATACTCCAGCAAAACCACTATCGATAAAGTCCATTCCCTGAAAGCTTTCCTCTCCGAGGCCTATCCGCACATGAACTTTAGGTTCTCTTACAAATATACAATTACCATAGGATCCTATTTAAAATCCAAAGATAGACCTCCTACAAACTTGCGGTCCCGTGTTGTTTACGTCTTTTCTTGCACGAGCTGCTCAGCTCTGTACTACGTCAGCACTGGACAGCTTTCAAAGCCCGCGTTGACCGACATTTAGGTATATCAAGCAGAACAGGTTTACCACTAGCAAAACCAGCTCATTCAGCTGCCCGTCTTCATGCAGAGCAAAACAATCATCCAATTAGCAGGAAAGACTTCTCTATCATAGCTTATTCTAATCCAATAGAACTCACAACTCTAGAATCAGTATATATCCATAAAATGAAGCCTAGCCTTAACATAATGACTTCAGCTATGCCGTTCGTCACAATCCATGACTGACGCTTTTGCCTCTGACTGGACTTGCCCGCTGCCCTCAGCTTCCCATACCGACCGACGCTTATGTAGGGACCCTCGTTGCGCACTGCAGTCATTTGCTTTTTAGGTTCCCTCATGCAAACACTGACTCAATTTTAGGTTTTGCCAAATTAAACATTATTATTATCCATCCTTTATCAGTTAGAAACTTAAACTTCTGAAGATGGGATTTTAAATTCCCGAAACGTTAAGATTTATCAAATTTGTCGACTATCTTGTATTTGTTTTCTGATATTAGCTTTAGTTCAAATATAGTTATGTTATGTCCTGATATTTTCTAGAAATATGTTAGATACATTCCTTGAGGCCCCATCAAAAGATTCATTAACCTACTCTACATGGTTAAACTTTATTTTCAAATAATGAAAATCGTTCTCTTATTTTGCCCGCTACAGTATAAGCATCATAAGTTTAACATTATGTGAAATTTTCATCGAAATTTATAGCCAAATAGTCGAGATGTGGTCAATTCTGCAATAAAGCTATTATTTTCGCCCTACGAGTACGTCTCATTCTTTAAGTTCGAACTCCAAACTGATTACAACTAGCATCTCGTTACAGAACTGCAGCTCTTTCAAACTGATCCTTTTTGTCTTTTTCAAAATTTATCTTCTCACTTTGTTGCTTCTCTAGGTCTATCGGTGGTAAATTGTTACTATTACCCTCACTCAAATTCAGTAATTTTGTGGACATATTTACGTAAAATAAAGCATTCTAAAACTTATATCAGTAATAACATTTTCGTCAGAAATGTTTGGTTTTCGAGAAATTTGACTTTGAATTTCCCACTGTTTTTTTTTTTTGGAGATAGGGCCTAATAGCTGGTTTCTTTATAGGCTTGCAAGCGACCCCATAGGAAGCCAACCGAACTTACCTAACCTTACTCAACGACCTAACCCAACCGAACCTAATCCAACCTTACGAAGCTAACCCGACCAAGAAAAGAACTATGAAAAGATGTTTCCATTACACTGTGTGAGTGTTGTCATTTTCTCTCTTAGAAAAACAATAGGAACTTCAAAGTCAAATAACTCGAAAACCTAGCATATCCGACGGAAACGTTATTCCAGAAAAATGCCTTAGGATGCCTTATACGACCTAAATATGTCAACAAAATACTGGATTTGAGTGGATGTAATCGTAAAAAATACCCTATCTGCAAATTTTTTTGGCTTTGCATGAAGAAATTTTCTAATAATTTGCATGATTATTATGATCTACGCTTGTCAATTTGATCGCAATCTTTGAAATAGCTCCGGCTGAAAGTTAGTCCTGAGTGCTTTACTTTACAATCAGTTCTCTAGCTTCTAATGAAGTAACTGATCTACAGTATATGGGACATTGAAAGTGCTAACGCCGGCAGGCAACTGAGTTAGCTTTACGCAATTACTTTGAAGTAGCTACTTGCAATTGCCCTGCAATACAGACATTTCACTCCTCAGGGAGCATAGGATGAGCCATAGGCCGTAAGGTTAGTTAGGCTTGCCCATCCTATGTTATGGGGCGCGGCGACCCCAGGGGGCTCGCGTAGGTTACCTTAGCCATTAGCTGGGCCTTCAGAACGTCTGTCTTTCGTGCCCACTTTGCTTCCTTCCATTTTCATACTCCCACTTGCTCATGCTTTATTCCGATCTCCCTCTTCTTCCCCATCTTTTTATCCCATGTGCATTGATCCTGTGTGGGAACGCCTCCGTGCATGGGTTCCCCATATCTATTGTCATACTATTCGTATATGTCCCTTGCTTCTCCGTCTATCAGATCGCCATTGTTGTAGAATCGGAAGCTTACACTATTCAGTGTAATAATAATAATAAAAATAGACATTTCAGAAAATTTGAATTCTTCTGAATAAAATAAATGAATTTTCTTATTAGATTAGATTAGATTAGATAGGCGGCAGTAGACGAACCAAAAGGCCGATTCCCAAGGAGACACCGGGACTTACACCCCGGCCCTCTATGAGCTATTGCCATTATGTTAGGATGTAGAGGAATGGAGAAACGAGAGGCGAAAAAATGGAAGACGAAAGAGAAAAAAGATAGGAGAAATAAAAAAGATGGGGAGAAGAATATACGCCAAAGCAACGGTCATGAATGCCCGCAAGCAGGATCGATGGCCGCTAATATGCGGAGCTTAAATATATAGATGGAGCAGAAGTGAGAAGAAGTCAGCTTAAAATGGCCTGGGAAGCTTTGACTGTTAAGTGCTTGCGACTCGTGGAGAAGGAGTTCTTAGCTGTGGAGGATGTCTCTCCCAATGTATGTCAAGACGATTTTTAAACGAGTTGACCGACTTCGCACCATCAGCGTCGGAAGGGAGTCTATTCCTAAGCGTTATCATTTTGATTATCCATTTTTTTTCAGCTGGCCATAAACTATAAAACATTTTCTAAACAGACAAAATTGATATTTCGATACACCAGCTGGGTTAGATATTTATATTAATGAAATTCAAGCTTTATTTATACTTGAAATAATATCTTGTAAATTTGAACAATGTCCACTCTGGGGGCATATAATGAGCCATAGGCCATAGTGTTAGATTAGTTAGGTTTGCCTATCCTATGTTACGAGCGTAGCACCCGAAAGGGCCCCCGTAGGTTATTCTCTAGCTATGAGCTAGTCCTTCTGACGTCCGTCTTTCATGCTGACTTTGCTTCCTTCCAATTTCATATTCTTACTGATATTCGTTTCTTCTGTTCTTCCACTTCTTTCCCGATTTACTGTTCCCATGGACGTTGATTCTCTATGGGAGTATTTTCGTGCATAGGCTTCACATTTCTATTATCATGCCATATGCCCCTTATCCCTTCCTCTCATACTCTTAGATCGCCATTGTTGGGAAGCAGACACTTAAACTGTTCGGGCCCGTAAGACATGAATTCGTAAGCTGCCTCTGGACCATGACCAAGAGTTCTTTACTCCTCACAAGTATGTGCCGCCATCCGAGCGCTCAAGAAACTCCTCGGCCGTGGGCCCTGATCGACTTAACACTCGTACACCGTACACATCAAACATCTTGGTCCCCACGGTTTCCTCTTCCTGACTACTCTTTTCAATCTCTCCCTGGCGCATGCTAACCTGCCGAGCGTCTGGAAGGCAGCCAACATTATCTCTATCCTAAACTTGGCAGACCACTTTCCGACAGTAAATCCTACCTTCCGATATCCGAGCTCTGTCCGGCGGTGACGATCTTGGAGCGCCTGCTCCTTCCGCTTCTTGCGGAGTCCTTGGAAGTGTCTGACTCCTAACACGGGTTTCGCTCTGTGTGGTCGACCACTTCAGCCCTCCTTCTCCTTGTCCAACATATTCTACAAGGGTTCAACCAACATCAGCTCCCTACCCGGTCGATAGCTTTAACAGTGGACTTCTCCAAGGCCTTTGATACGGTCTCCCACCACCACCTGCTAACTAAGGTGACGCGATCAGGTTTACTTCACAACCTCATTAGGTGGATCTCTGCCTACCTACGTGGGCGCCGCGCCTCCTGCCTATGGGCTGGTGAAAGGTCGCCATCCCGTCCCATGCCCGCAGAAGTCCCCCGGGTTCGGTAATCTCGCCGCTCCTCTTTAACCCTTTCGATACTGACGGTACGCTCACGTCCCGCATCAAAATTTTTATTATTAAAACCGGTGCGTTGTTTCCTGCTCTGGAAAGTTGGACAACATATTTAACATCCCGTCTGAAGTCAGTGATAGTATTTTCTCTATGAATCAACTGAACTGTAGGAGAGCTAAAGTGACTACAATGATTGTGTCTCTAGGAGCTTCTTTTAGAACCTCATAAAAAAAGCAAAGTTTCCATAGCGAAAGGGTTAACTTCTAGGTCAACGACCTCCCCCAGGTTGGGACATCACCTCCTGTAACTCAGACGACTTTACCGTCCTATCCTCGGGTACTCGCGTCCCGGAGGCAACGACGAGCCTATCACGCCATGCCTCGACAATTGACAGGTGGGCTGGAGAGAGAGCCTTAGCCGTCTCCCACCTCAAGACCCATTCCACCTTATTTACGTCAGACTTTCACCAATCCAGGGCAGACCTAGCAATCAAGATGGGTGCATCGAACCTCACCCTGGAGCGCAATCCGAAAATCTTGGGAGTGGTGTTTGACCCACACCTTACATTTGCTGCTCACGTAAAGTATGTTCGCGATAGATGCTTCTCCCGCCTGCGGATCCTTGCCGCGCTGGCTGATGCTAGGTGGGGACAACAGAAAGAGACTTTAATATTGACTTATTGGGCCCTCATTCATCAGAAGCGTCGTGCTTTACGCCGCCTTCGTTTGGTTCCTAACGTATCTAGATCCGCTGTGAGTAAGCTGCAGGCAGCACAGAATGCAGCCCTGCGCATAGTCACCGGATCTCAACGCATGGCTTCAGCGCATCACTTCCACCAAGACACCTCGACCATACCAGTTGGAGACAGTCTAGGGTTGCTGTCGAAGCAGTGTCTCCTCAGCGCATCGCGGGTACATCATCCTGCCCACGA
Source organism: Parhyale hawaiensis (assembly GCA_001587735.2). Taxonomy (NCBI): domain Eukaryota; kingdom Metazoa; phylum Arthropoda; class Malacostraca; order Amphipoda; family Hyalidae; genus Parhyale; species Parhyale hawaiensis. Next base: position 17,028,686 of record LQNS02278096.1, on the reverse strand, counting down.
CACTGTCATGGCCTCCTCTGAGTCTCGCCGTATTCGGCATACTCTAGAGTCATAGTTTGAAACAGACATCGCTCCCCTTCTTACAGATGGGATTCTCCCTCCCGAGCAGTACCGCGCTGCTTGAGTGCCTTACTCACCTCTGCTGTCGCAACGGCAGCAGCTGCATATCCTCCTGGCAGGGTTGTGGGCTATCAATACCCGCCTCTCTGTGCGGAAGAGTCTCTACTTCCCAGATCCTTCTGAACTACCCTCTCCCAGCCACGCTCTGGCCACTGCTCGGTCTTAGCGGATTATAAGTTCCGAGTGGAATGGATCGCTGATCCCTCCTGTCAACTGTGCGGACTGGACGAACAATTTGTTCGTCACCTATTCTCGTGCTCTTATCACCCCACTGATCTTTCGGTGAGCAGTCTCTGGCTGGACCCGCTTGTGGCTGCGTGTTTCCTTGCTTCTCTTCCTCTCTTCGACTTTCTCTCTCCTCTGCCTAGGCCTCCTCAGGAGCCTTCCTCCCCGGGCTAGTAATGGTGGACCCTGACGATGGTAAAAAACAACAACAATATCATAATAATAATTTGAACGGTGTCATGACCATTCTGATGATTCTGATCATTGCTTGGTAAAATGGATCATCAGATGCATGTATGTTGAATAATATAACTGTTTTGAGTAGGTTGGGAATGTCGATTGAAACGCGGAAGCCATGTACGAGGTTCCCGCACAGGATCAACGCGCGTGGGAACAGTAAATCGGGAAAGGAGAATAAAGCATCATCAGTACTAGCATGAAAATGGAAAGAAGCAAGTGGGCAGGGAAGAAAGACGTCCCGAAGGCCTAGCTAAGGCAAATGTTGCCTACTGAGTCTCTCTGGAGTTGCTGCTCTCCATAACATAGAATAGATGAACCTAAAGGTAAAGTCAACTTACCATACCCCCAACTGGGAAACTCGCATACACTGGTTTGTGCTGCAGATATAGACCAAGAGGCCCCTGAGGATTACTGTATATGGCTGCAGTCTAATACAGATTGTCTAGAGCTATGGTGCCAGTGGCGGAAGACTCCATGCGACAATATCTGCGGCCCCACAACCCTCCCCATTTCTGGGGCAGGTCAGTAAACCCACAGCAGTATGCAGACCGGATGCTGACTGATCACGTCAAGCGCCGCCAAGAAGATGCTCAGCTGGGAACGAAGCACGAATCAGTGGCCTTGAGAGTCAGACGCTTTAATCTGGTGCTAGCCTAACCATCCCCATCCTATGTTCCCAAAGAGGGATGCATGAATGAGCAAATGAATTAAGTTTATTTCAGTGTTGAAACTCGCCCGAATGCCGAAAACTTCTATACTTACCACAATAGTTTTTTCACACGCTTTTCTTTCACTGTTACTTTTGTCCTATAGTTTTTCCTATTAGTATCATCTTAAATATCAAATTCGTGCGTGCTGAGCCTAAAGATTTTTTGCTGAGATGCCGTCAGAAGGCGCCCAGACGGTCTTGCCTCTTTGGAAATTAGGCTTTCAGCCCGCGGCCCTATTGTAGCTCTCCGGCCTGAGAATCTGGTTGCCAGTCGTGCCCGCCTCTTAACAAATTGTATCCATTCACAGCCCGTCGAAGTGACTGGCCGGGTCATTGAACCTCCTGACGTTTACCTTACAAAAAGCCAAATCCCCGTCACTAAAGGGCAGTGGCAGCCTAAGGATTCCATCCACTATTACAGCCCTGCCTGCCTGCAGAACTGGCTACTGTTCGACTTTACAGGGACATCCTTGCAGTAAGTACAGTACTTCCGTTTTGGTAAATGCTAGATGTAAATGACTTGTAGTGGTCGACCGCATGTCGGGGGTTTGCTATCCGCGTATTCACATGATTCAATATGATGATGATGATAATATTCATGTGCTTCCATAGCTATAGCGATTCGTAACAAGCACAAACTAAAAAAGACTCCCCTCAGGGGGCATAGGATGGGCCATAAGCTATAGGGTTGGGTTAGTTAGCTTCGCACATCCTATGTTATAGGGAGCAGCACTCCCAGGGGATTTGTGTAGGTTTCCTTAGTCATTAGCTAGGCGTTCGGAACGTCTGTCTTTCGTGCCCACTTTGCTTCCTTCCTTATTTCATACTCCTCCGGATCTTAATTTCAGCTGTTCTTCCTCTTCTTTCCCGACTTGCTGTTCCCATGCGCGTTGGTCCACCTTCGTGCATGGGTTCCACATTTCTGTCGATGTACTGCATGTCCCTTCCTTTTCCTCTCTTGAATCACCATAGTTGTGTCTAGGGAGGCTTAAAGATCTAATTGATCATCACCAATATACAGTATGATTCAACCGTTCCTCATAACTTTTCAAAGGTTGCCAAATGTTGATCCTTCAGATTTCTTGAAGATCCGCCCACTACTTTATGAGTTGCGTTCTAATATACGAAAAGACGAAAGTGCCAGATAAAATATTTCATCACGAATATTTGATCACTTGTTCCTCTTATCATTCCTGAATGTTTTTGCAGATTTCATTAGATCCGTTCATTGCTTTTCTCTCCCGCAAATAAAGTGAGTAGAGGTAATAATATTTTCGTTGAAGAGTAAGTATATTTGTCTGTCCACCCAATAGCTAAGTGGTCGCAGGAATTGAGCAATCTTCATAATTTTTTGTAGGGAGTTTGGTGGGTTGACCTAGATGTGATCCATGCCAAAAAACTAGTCCTAGCTGGCCATAAAAAATGACGTTGAATTTGCTTTCACCTCCGCGAATTTGCCTCCACCACAGCAGATCGTCTCACGCCGCGAAGGATCCCATTTTTTCTGTTATTATTAAACTAGGGAGCCCAGCCGTCAAAAATGACGGCAAAAATTTTGTGATTGAGCTTTTTATTGTTCCGGTTCCCAGTACTGTATAGGTTTTGCAGTATTACAGGTCTCATCCTTGTAGGCCTGATGTTCCGTTAGTGAAACGCATGCTGTACAACCATGAGTTTTGCGATATCAAAATATCCCCCCCTGCAAGATAAAGAGTAAATATCAGCTTGGAATTGAGCAAGCGTTAAGCTGCACTAAGAAAATATAGTTCAGTCAAAAGAATTCACTGGAAATGCCCAGGGCTCACCGTATTGTGGATACCAACTGATTGTTGAACCTCCAGCGTCGAACTTTGGCTGTGATGTAAATCTATACTATAACTAGAGCACTCTGAGAGCGCATACCTCCGCCAAGTGAGCTAATGGTAGCAAAAATTCAAATTGGCTCTGAAACCATAATTTTCTTTGCATAAACTCCAAAATCTGATCATTTGTGCCTTTTTATA
>LQNS02278096.1:16990324-17009257 GCA_001587735.2 Parhyale hawaiensis | reverse complement strand
TATATCCTACTAACATAATGGCAATAGCTCATAGAGTGCCGGGGCGTATGTTCCGGTGTCTCTTTGGGAATGGGCCTATTGGTTCGTCTACTGCCGCCTATCTAATCTAATCTAATCTATCTAACCGATGGTGTCATTCGTTTGTTAGCTTTTCGTTACTTAGCGTCAAACTTTGATTGGCCTGACTTAGCGTCAATCTTTGATTGGCCTGACTTAGCGTCAATTTTTGATTGGCCTTACTTAGCGTCGTTATTAAAGATTGACGCTAAGTAAGGCCAATTAAAAATTGACGCTAAGTAAGGCCAATCAAAAATTGACGCTAAGTAAGGCCAATTAAAGATTGACGCTAAGTAAGGCCAATTAAAAATTGACGCTAAGTAAGGCCAATTAAAAATTGACGCTAAGTAAGGCCAATCAAAAATTGACGCTAAGTAAGGCCAATCAAAGATTGACGCTAAGCAACAAACGCAAATTGGAACGTTATAGGGGTATATATACCGTACCGTGTCCTCATGTTCTCTCTTATTAGGGGTATATCCTTATTTAATAAAACACTTCGTGTATTTATTTATTTATTTATTTCGTGTCCGCTCTTAAGGAAATAGATAAGCAAAAATAGGCCAGGTTGTACATTTTTTAATTAGGTTACATTTTCATAAACATCGAGGGCTAGGTTGCAGAAGATGGCGAAACCCTTCATCTGAATACACTTCTTGAAGTCAGAACAATATATATGCAGCTTCTGGAGTCCGATTCTATAACTTTTCTCCCTCAGCTTACGATGTATTTATTCTGCAGATGATCAACGGAGCACTCACGACGGGCGGTAGACAATTATTTCTTCAAGCTTACTGCCTTTCTCTGAGAGAGCAGATTTCGCTTCAGAGGCAAAAATTTCAGTACTTCAGTGAAGCAGATATTGAAGTATGGAAGACAGTATTATGCCCCTCATAGGGTTAGGTTAGTTTAGGTCCATCCTATGCTATGGGGCCAGGCAACCCCAGGGGCCCGTGTAGGTTACCTCAGCCATTAGGTAGGCCTTCGGGACGTTTCTCTTTTGTGCCCACTTTGCTTCCTTCCCGATTTCATACTCCTACTTGCTCTTGCTTTATTCTGTTCTTCCTCTTCTTTCCCGACTTGCTGCTCCCATGCGCGTTGTTCCTGTGTGGTGGGAGCACCTTCGTGCATGGGTTCCCCGTTTCTCATGGCATACTATATGTCCCTTGCTCTTTCCTCTGTGATATCGTTTTGCTCGGAAACGGAGGCTTAAACTTCTTAACTATAACTAACTAACTAACACCTTCGTGCATGGGTTTCCCGTTTCTCTTGGCATACTTTATGTCCTTTGCTCTTTCCTCTGTGGTATCGTTCTGCTCGGAAACGGAGGCTTAAACTTCCTAATTATAACATAACAAGACAATCCTTACGGATACGGTGCTCTCACATTGCATATAAGCTGACTGGAGATGCATTCAAATTTATTGCAGTGTTTTATTCAAGATTTTACTTTGGAAGACGCACGTTTAATTAAGAGAGACGATAGGAAACGTATAAGAAGAATGGGACTGCTACAGTCAAAAAAGAACGTGCTACCAATGGGGAGAGATGAAGCGCCTCTGCGACACAGTGACGAGGAAGGCTTGAAGCAGAAAGTTTACAGAAGAGAATGACTGCTGCTAATAAGCGTGAGCGTGAAAATGTGGAAACGGCAAGTCAGAGAAGAGAGCAAACATATCGATTATTGCGTGAATTTTTCGCACACGGGTCCACCAGTATGATCTACAATATAATAAAGACCGATTTATATTTATCGGTTTGTTTGTTTGTTTATTTATTTATGCATCTGTTTATCCATTTTCTGTCACACTTTAACAAAACAGGCGGAAATTNCACCTGTCCAGACCTCTGAAGGACACATTACGTGAGCAGCGTTTTCCAGCCAACAACGCCGTAAATGCAACCGTGAGAAATGGACCGCCTCGACTGGCGCTGACTTTTATGACCGAGACATCAAGGCTCTTGTTCATCGCTGGCAAAAGTGGATTGAAAATGGTGGTATCTACATAGATCAATAATTTCTGGAGCATAAAAGGTCGCTCGTTTTAGTGATGCCACTTCCGTTTTTGAAACTTTTATTTTTTTTTTAATGAAAAAAAAAAGAGGCATTCGCTCTAGCCGTACATAATCCTTCCGTACCTACCATTTACTAATACTTGTCGTGTCTTCATATATTTTTAAAAGTATTTGTATTTTTCCTGTCTTGATCTGTGGAAGAATACCAGGAAGAAATTCGAGCGTTGGATATAATGCCACAGTATGCATGATACGGGGTTACATTTGAGCAAACCAGTGCACAGCTTACTATCTACTATGGACCTGAGCACTTCTGCTTGAAATGTTCATACATTTTGAAGGTGATACCAAAAATGCCATTTCAGTGAATTGTTGGGATAACTCGCTGTTAGTCATCCCGCTGGTCACGGACTGCAGCATCACCTCTGCACAAGTTGGGTGGCGTGTATAACGCCACCTGGACCTCGTCCGAAATTTCACTAGGGAATCAAGGTAGTAACTTTGATATATTATTATATATGATACAGCCAGACTCTGTAATCAGCGATTTCGTGGAGTGCCTAATAATTTTTGTTGTGTCATGACATGACCGCGAGGGCCAGTCACTTCACAAATTGACAAAAAATTCCTTGACATTCCATGAAATGGCAGATTTGTTCAACATTTATTACGCAGTGTGTCGGTTTAGAGTTAGGCAAAATGTGAAATAGCGGTGGACGTTTATCGCTCTGTGTGCTTTATCGGATTTGCCGTGGCAAATCGTGCAGTCCCCTGCCGAGACTACCACCCACTTAATTAAGCGAAACCTACGCGAGCTGTGGCAGCCCCAGTGGCTGGACCAGAGAAATAATATATTATGAAAAATCAAAGAAACTGTCCGACAACGGCACTCGTGAAATAGCGACGACTACCGATTGACGTCGTACCGCGCCGCCTAGGTATTGAGCACGCGGCGGGTGAGGCACCCGCAACACTATTGCGACGACTGCCTCGTACCCCTCATCGTCTTGCATCTGACGGCCGAGTGTCCCACCTTCTCGAACTAGCGAAGGGACTGTTATCTGGACTTGCATGACTGGACGCTGACTCCATCCTCCAAGGAATGATGTCTGAGAGACCTCTTGGAAAATTTAACAGAAATGCTCTTAAGACTTTTTCCATTAGATGTGACCTCTATAACAAACTGTGATGAATCCATCACAATAAATACTACCGACAACTACGACTCTGCCCTTTTCTTTTCGAAGGACGTATGCTTTACGTAAAATTATTAATAATTCCTTTCTTAATATTTTTTTAAACATAAAATGAGGCATACTTCGCGCCCTAGCGCCGCACGACCCTGTAGGTAAACATCGGCGCGATATATGCTGTCTGCCACTGTAGCGCTAGTAAAACTTCTACTTCTCCTACTCGTATGGATGATTTTATGATTCTTTTCATTTCTGTATTCAGTTAGAATGGCAGAAAGTGGGGATTGAGATTTTGTGACAACTTACAGGAGAAGCACAAAAAAATATCAAAAGTGTCTTATTCCCGAAGATATTTACTACAAGACAATTAAAGACATCAAGGCTGCCAGTGAGTCATCAAAAATCAAGTCTTGCCACGAATATTACTTGCTAAACAAATATGAAATTCTCGAATGTGGGGATGTGCAGAAACTTATACAGAAACGCAAAACCCCCGTGCACCCTTCTGTCTATTACGCTAGCAGTGAAGACACATTCGACATCATCAAGAAAGCCCATGTTACAACGGGTCATGGTGGTAGAGATCGAATGAGGAAAGTACTAATTGCACATGTGAAGTATGCCAATATTTTTAGAAATGACGTCGAACTATTCAAGTCATTGTGACAGTGTGACTGGAATGCTAGAAAAAGAGGAAACGTCCAATTACCCTATGGCCCGACCTGAAGATCGTTCGTAGCGAACCGAAACATATTCAGTTGTCATGGGTCAGTTAAGAGAACCAACGGCGACATCAAAGACATGCTTGTGGCCTGAATGGCAGATAACTGAAAAGATTGGACAATGGGTATCAAGTTAGTTCAATTTGCAAAAAATTTTTCGCACCAGTCTGGAATCAAAAGAAGCCCGGCCTTATGCTGTAATGTTTGGGACCAGTGCCCGTGTGTTGGACTAACGTCAACGTCGCTACCGTCCGAAGTTATCTGCCGACTGGAGACCGATCAGGATTTACTAGCAAGTTAAGCCTTACCAGAAACGACACAGTGCGAAGATAGCTACGCCACCAGTAACCGGAGAACCATCACCATCCACCGAAGAACCATCACCATCAACCGAAGAACCATCTCCATCCACCGAAGAACCATCACCATCAACCGAAGAAACACCATCGTCAGTACTGCATGCGTCGAGGCCTTCGTCGGTGAGACACCTCATCTCTACAAAGACACCTCATCTCTACTGCACACTGAATCGCCGTTTGACGAGCCATCCCATCACCCTCCTGCAAGTGACCAACTCGTCCAACGACAATCCGATATTAGTAACCAACATTTGGGTGCTAGTGCACCACGAACTGTCCAGGCAGAACGAATTGTTAGTCGTAGTAGGGTTGACCTTTTTGTTGGCAACATAGGAGACAATGTTGCTATGCCAATTCCACTAGTGGATCGCGGACCTGGTGATCCGCGAAACATTCTTGGTGTTATTGTGAGTTGTGATAATAAGTACTACAGAATAGCTACAAGAAGCGGTGTTCTAAAAGGAAGATATTCCCGTAATCAATTTGACGTTTGTTCTGAATGGCTTCGGAACGAGAATAACGTCAACTTAAATACTGAAACTTTCCTACGACAGGCAATGATTCAGACGTCGATAAGTGGAGGACAAGGTTTCGTGAAATGTTCATGTAATGGTGCCGATAAATGTAAAACAAAGAGATGGAAGTTTTTTAAGGCGCGACTTCTCTGCAACAGCTGATGTACCTCCAGTTTGAGTTGTTCTAATAAGAGTGTGTTGGTGTGATAAAACAAGCATATTAGGAATGAAAGTTTTTTAACAATATGCAGATTTTACTGTTTTCATTGTAGGCCTACTGTGTTTAGAATTCAACTAATAATATAAATGAAATTTCTTGAACAATATACTCATTGTACTGTGCTTAGAATTCAATATAAATGATAAATGAATTATACTGTACAGTTGGTCTTCAATTTAATCCTTTCGAATTTAATTTGAAATTTATGGGCAGAAGGGCTGAATAGCAGCCTATGGTCGGTTGTGTTCGTCACCTCCACTTCTCGAGAACACATGTCATATTCGATTTGAAAATTTTCGAGAACACAGACAGGTAGCAACAGTCATTTCATGAAATGTCTGGTGCTTTATTTTAGTCATTTCATGAAATGTTTAAAAATTTTAATCATTTCGTGAAGTGACTAAAATTATCAGGCGCTTCACAAAATGACAGATGTCAGAGTCTGGCTGTAACGTATGTATACATATTCCCCTAATAGGAAGAAGAAAAGGATATTTATGTATATATTAGCTTCTTGGAAGGGGATATCATCTCAACGACGGAGACATGTCCTTACAGCGTAAATAGGGGTATATATCTCTACGTAAAGAGGACGTGAAAAAAAATCTAGGTTTAAATTCAGCCCGCTTCTCGACAGGCGAACGCCCAAAAAAATTTTGGATGCTGCCACCCACCACCACCCTATAGTACCGAAGGCTAGCCAACAATGAAGTCAGTCAGTTAGGCCGCAAACCTTGTAGGTTAGGATGCGAGGCCTGGTTTTCCTATTGCTTTAAAATTTTGTAAGACGTACCTATATTGACAGAATATTAAGAAAATCAGGCCTTGCCTCTTAACCTACGAGATTCTCAGCAAAACCGATGGCTTCATTTGTTTGTTAGCTTTTCGTTACTTAGCGTCAATCTTTGATTGGCCTTACTTAGCGTCGTTATTAAAAATTGACGCTAAGTAAGGCCAATAATCAAAGATTTATGCTTAGTCAGGCCAATCAAAAATTATAGCTGAGTAAGGCCAATCACAGATTGACGTTAAGCAATAAACGTAGATTGGAACGTTATAGGGGCATGTATACCGTGTCCTCATGTTCTCCCTAATTAGGGGTATATCCTTATATGATAAAACACTTCGTGTATTTATTTATATATTTATTTATTCCGTGTCCGCTCTTAAGGAAATATATGAGCAAAAATAGGCCAGGTTGTACATTTTTTAATTAAGTTACGTTTTCATAAAGATCGATGGCTAGGTAGCAGAAGATGGCGAAATCCTTCATCTGAATACACATCTTGAAGTCGAACAATGTATATGCAGCTTCTGGAGTCCGATTCTATAACTTGTTTCCCTCAATTCACGATGGATAAATTCTGCAGATTATCAACGGAGCACTCATGACGGGCGGTAGACAACTATTTTTTCTAGCTTACTGCCTTTCTCTGAGAGAGTAAATTTCGCTTCAGAGGCCAAAATTTTAGTACTTCAGTGAAGCAGATTTATAAGTATGGTAAACAGTATAATGCCCCTCAGGGGGTATAGGATGGACCATAGGCCATAGGGTTAGTTTATCTGCATCCTATGCTATGGGGCCAGGCAACCCCAGGGGCCCGTGTCGGTTACCTCAGCTATTACCTAGGCCTTCAGGATGTCTCTCTTTCGTGCCCACTTTGCTTCCTTCCCGATTTCATATCGCTACTTGCTCATGCTGTATTCTGTTCTTCCTCTTCTTTCCTGACTTGCTGTTCCTATGCACGTTGATCCTGTGTTGGAACACCTTCGTGCATGGGTTTCCCGATTCTCTTGGCATTCTTTATGTCCCTTGCTCTTTCCTCTGTGGTATCGTTCTGCTCGGAAACGGAGGCTTTAACTTCCTAATTATAACATAACAAGACAATCCTTACGGATATGGTGCACTCACATTGCATATAAGCTGACTGGAGATGCATTCAAATTTATTGCAGTGTTTTATTCAAGATTTTACTTTGGAAGACGCACGTTTAATTAAGAGAGACGATAGGAAACATATAAGAAGAATGGACTGCTACAGTCAAAAAAGAAGAACGTGCTACCAATGGGGAGAGATGAAGCGCCTATGCGACACAGTGACGAGAAAGGCTTGTAGCAGAAAGTTTATAGAAGGGAATGACAGCTACTAATAAGCGTGAGCGTGAAAATGTGGAAACGGCAAGTCAGAGAAGAGAGCAAACATATCGATTATTGCGTGAATTTTTCACTCACGGGTCCACCAGTATGATCTACAATATAATAAAGACCGATTTATATTTATCGGTTTGTTTGTTTGTTTATTTATTTATGCATCTGTTTATCCATTTTCTGTCACACTTTAACAAAACAGGCGGAAATTAGCCCAGGTTGGAGGCTATGGTCGTCCTCTCAAGATCCATTGAAAACTGATCGGTAGAAAATAGGCCGGGTTGCAGAAGATGGCAAACGTGTCTTAATCAGGGACAGTTGAAATTTGAACAGTGAAGACATCGCAGGCATTGTCTGATTTGTACGCGTATAAGCTCCTCCATATATCAAATCTACGGCAAAGTATCGGGCGACCTTATGTATGAATGCACATCTTATATTGCCGAAATTGAAATGGCAGCTCTGAAGATAACTGAAGCTTCCATTGGCACCCTCATGCATCTTGATTCGTAGTTTCTTCCCACAGATGATTTCGTAGCTTCAGCTACTCTCCCAAATTTAATTCAATGGTCGATGCAACAGCTTTCGCTGAGCAAAAACCATTGGACCTGTACAGGCCAGCCGACCGTATCCACAATACGAGCTATTACTTTGGGCTTTGCTGATCGGGCGGCAATAAGCCATGTATTTTCTCCATTTAGAGAAAAAAGTTTCGATACTGAGCTGCTATGAAGCTTTAAACGCTCTTCTCAGGGTGCTTAGGTTAGCAGTTGTAATAACGAATGTATGATCAATGAAGAAGGTCATCACAAATTCTTTGCTGTCATTTTATGACAGCGCGGGCCCTCTAGTTATTTACATAAAATATATAAAATAACATCCTAACTTACTGGCACAACTTGGAACGGCGGCTCTTTAGGCGGTGATTTTGACATTGACTGTTAGGTATGTTAGGGTTAGGTCGGGTACGTTAGTGTAAATAGTAACGATCGCCCAGCTAAGTCCTGTGTCAACAGGCAGCTTGTTGAGTTTTCCTCTAAGAAGTCCTTTGAAACGTTGATATAATAAGAAACGGGGGTTTTAATTCATTCCTAATTTTCTGTCGTCATTTTATGATGGCACGGGCCGTTAGTTGCTTATAGTGTATGTGTTTTCCTTAGCTGAATTTCTTGGTGGCAGTTGCTTCTTAACATTCAGCAGGGGCTACAACATTTTCAATTCTTCTTGCTGCCAAGTTTCGATTCGAATGTTTCAACTAATTACTAGTATCCCTGATGATGAAATGGATCACTGAGCTTTTTCGGTTCTTTCTTCTCATTGAACTATAGTTCTTAATTGTGCTTAACTTATGAGCATTTCAAAACTGATATTCGAACTTTTACTTGCAGGAGGGACATTTTGCTTTCGCAAGCTCATGTAGGCGCATCTTTCATTATGTTAATGGAAGATAAAGCCTGCTTGTAATAGGCATATTTTGCAGCGAAGCTGCGAGCAGGAACTATAAAAAGTTTCAATACAAAATAGTTGCCGTCATTTTTACGGCTGGGTCCTCAAGTACCATATTTTACAAAACTTAATCTATCAACCTCAAACACAGCCAACATTTCGTTGTGATGTTTCAGCCGTTTAGGGAACATCCTTTCGCGTATAACGAAGCATTTCACCCTGCGAATATTCGGTGGCTTCAGCAATTCGCTTTGCTATCTGCGGCTGATGCACATTTCTATCTTGAATTACGAGTGGCAATCCGTTACTCGAGCGAATTTCGTACCAGCGGCTGCTATTCTGCACTCAGTATGCACACTCTCCAGTCAGCCAGCGTTGACACATTGATGCTGCCAGTCAAGCATTCTCTGAGCCATTGTGTGGGATATGCGAGGTTGTCGACTGTAGTATTGAGTAAAATTTATGTGTCTTTTAGGATCACGGCTACAAACAAATAATACGGTACATTTATCATGGTCGTGTAAATATCGTGATTGGCTGATTTTTGATACAGAAGTGTCCATATTAATCGTTCTTCTATGGTTTTCGTACTATTATTTGCAGAAAATAGATACTCTACTCAACCATACTGTACTTTAGTGTTCGTCCACGTGTTGTTACTAAATATGTTAGTGACTCGGGAACACTGCTATGACATGAGGTGCTAATATCTTATCAACTGTTTTTTTTTTTGCAGCAATAATAAAGCAAGTTGGAGATCAGGAGCTAGGAGTCATCACCCAGTGCCTGACTAACGCAAATGTTATCAGATGCAATCCTTCTACCATCCGCAACATCCTCTTGAAAATAAATGCGAAGATGAGTGGAGTTTCGCACGTTGCCAGTTACGCTGCACAACAGTACCAGCAAGTATGTGGTTTGGTCTACCCTGCTCCGTATAATGTTTTAGTGTGTCTAATGGCACCGGTTGCAGTTGACGGTCTGTACGAAGGGCATTCAAAACGTTAATGGAAAATTAATCTCCTAGCGTCATTACTGAATCAATAACGTCATAAGCTGTCTTAGATGATAGTTGGCCTCCAACCGTGGTAACATGGCACAAGTAAGGTCGTAAGAGATAATGGTAGCAACCATTATCTATACGTCCCTTGCTTCTCCCTCTCTTAGATCGCCATTGTTGTGGAAACGGAGGCCCAAACTATTGAGTATAATAGTATAATAACCGGCCCCTGAGAAGATGAATCCCTCCGACCTTTTCGAGTCGGAGATCGTGGTCCTTCTAATATAGGCCGTCTGGTGCGCGACACAGTTATACATAGTTAATTTTGCGCGCACTAGTGTTGCCTTGTATTGTGTGTATATATATAAGTTTCTGCCTCATTGGAAGCAATTGTGTATTAGCTGATTGCAGTCCTTGTTTTTGCTGACAAACCTCAAAATGTTTGCAACCTGTTTTACAGTACCATATTGCTATAGCATCACATAATACTCAAGACTAACTGGTTTACGATCTCTTCTTGCAATAGTTCACTTATGCCTTGAAGTTACGTCTTATCTTGTATATCCTAGCTTTTTACGTTTTGCTGCCGTGAACCAAACCGCTGCCAGTGTCGTGTCCACTGCAATTGCAATAAACTATGAAATTCGTATTAAAATTTCTTCCTTCATCCACCAATTTCTCATGTCTGTGCCGTGGTAAGGAAGATCGCCCATGCAAAACAGCCGGTAGCAATAAAGTAGGGACTTCGTACCTACACAAAATGCTAAAATTCATCAATCTCAAATTCGTTTTCAATAGAAGTGTTTAGCCTTGGTTTCCTCTTCAATCGAACGCAACGCAAATAACATTAACCACACAGACCGTTAGTTACAGGAAGAGTTGTACTTACAAATTTCCAGTGACTTTGGTACCAAACGTTTCATCATAAAGCTGATACGAGTAATTGCTCATTTACCCATCGAAGCGCATCAAGCTTACGTAGAAGTTTGAAGAGTGAATTAACGGAGAATAATACCTACCACACTTGGCAGTGCAATGAGTTCACAGGAGCGCGTTCGAACGCAGGAAAACTGAAAGTTGGGTTAAATATTATTCGTCATTAATTGAACTTTTTTATTTCCTCTCTTGTGTCCGTTCCCGGCGTAAATTTTTTGCTCAGGACCGCGACTGCGAAATAACTCCTGGTAACTGCAATGGAGGTTCTCTACCAACCAGATCTTTTAATTGGGCTCCCTCGTAATACTTCTCTTCTGTTACCTCTACCCAGCAAGTGACTCTTTGCTATTTGCACGGTCGGCTCCGATTGGTCGCCCGCTGGCGACATGAAATAAAACTGCCATCCCACGACTCTTTAGAAACAGATCCTTTGGTTCATCCTTATTTGCTATGTAATATAACCCTGCCATATTTTAACGGCTTCCTGTAGTAATTCAGCAACTTGTGCAAGTAATGTGTAGGTACTGTGTGCAGCTATTTGCTGAGCCGGTGATGGTGATGGGAGCGGATGTGAACCACCCAGCAGCGGACGACAAGACCACTCCCTCGTTTGCTGCAGTGGTTGCTTCCCTTGACCGGAACGCCTGCCGCTACGCTGTCGCCGTCCGCCACCAGCACCACCGAAAGGAAATCATCACAGATATGAAAGAAATTACTAAGTACGTTATGCACGCGTGCCTCTGTACAATTGTAGTTCTTCGTAATGTATTTTCTCTGCCCGGAATCTGGATTTGAAATGAAAAAGGTTACTATGCAAGTATTTCATACCTGTGTTTGTGATGTATTACCATTTCCAACTTTTAGTGCCCCAATTAGGGATTCTGCATGTTATTATGTCAACACAAATAAAATAGGGTAAAGTAACGGGAATAATTTAACTCCTTAGCCATGTTTGTTTTAAATATGAACGATTCGGTAGGAATATTATTGTATAATTACCAAACACTAGGTTACTGCTAAACGGCTATATAAGGGTTTGTTGCTCTTGAAGAGGCTCAGAGTCTTACGAGAAAAGTAAAATCCATGTAAAAATATGAAATACTGTACTTAAGAATAATTACTTTGCCATGCGTAACAGCAACTATGTTTATACATTTCGTGCTATGTAACTTTTATTGGGTGTGAATTTTGCCTTTTTTCTTTACGTTGAACAGTTTCCATCGCCCCGTTTCTCCATGCGCCTACTTTTCCTAGTGTGTGCTTGTGAAGTAACGAAAGTATTCATAATTTTTTTTTATAGAGCGCAGGGAAAGTTCAAACTTTGAAGATATCTAATTGACGTCATGTGGAATGACAAATGAGAGCTCATTGATCAAAATAATGCCTTACTAACAAATGAAGACGTGATTGATAGATAAATTAACTAAATTGGGCGATAAAAAAATCATAACATTTAAAGAAATCTTTTAATTTAATAATTATTCAGTGGTATTTGGTAACTTTTAGGGTAATACTGTAAACAGTGTTTGCTTGTAAAGTTTAATCTATTCCTTCTCGGCTCTTGCACTATAAACATGGCTAAAAAGTTGGTGACATCTTGGAAGTTATAGAAGATGAACGTTCAGTTGGTGACATTGCTAAGATTGTGAGAAAGTCTAAGAGTGTTATTTTCTGTATTTTGAAACAAGTTGAGAAAAGGGTTATTTACTGAATTTTGAAACAAGTTGAGAAAAATGGGTCATGTGTGAAGCCAGGGAACCACCTGGCAGCCCTAGGAAAACTATGGCAAGAGAAGAAGAATGATTGGTAAAGAATCGAAGAAGAATAGATTAGCCACCGCAACTGCTATTTCGGAAAAGGCTAGTGATTACCTCGGCATCAATGTCTCAAGACACACTGTTTCCCGAAGACTGAAGGAAATAGGTTTAGCTATGTAGTTTGGTACCTACCACGACGCTCTACATTTCTAGAGAGAACCAAGTGGCCCGAGGGAAATTTGCCATTGAACACGTCTCATACACTGAAAAACAATGGGATTGTGTCAGGAATGGAAAGAATCAGGGTTTAAAAAAAAGTAGTTAGCATTTTTTTTTTTTTGCATTTTTGGGATTTATGGAAGAAAAAAAAACGTATTCACTGGTAAATTTCATGTTGTTCCGTTGTTTTGCACCAATTTAACTGGTATAAAAATGCTCATTTCTCCAGCATCTTATTTATAATTCAGTTTTGATTGGTTAACAACTTATGGCAGTAAATATTGGTAAGCTATCTCACACTGGGCACAGTTAATGACTGGCTTATAAATGTTACCTTATAGTTCATCATTGAAATTGAAAACTTATGTCACATTTTACTTTGCTTAGCCTGATATGAGACACACACTAAATGCTGAAAATTTAGAGCGTGTACGAAAATTCTACAGGAATTAGAGGTCCTGCAAAACTGTTGAAAAATATAAAAAAATGGAAGCCATTTGGCGTGTACAAGGGGTTAACTACAATTTGTCAACATTAAACTTGGAGAGTAAGTAGATAAAGCCTCTATTAGTACTCTGTGGGGATAACAAAAGGCTTATATATACTTTTTAACACAGCTGTGGTCAAAGCTTCAGCGATTGTCTGCCATTCATTACATATGTTTAATGTCTAGGGGTAAAGGATAATACTGTATGTATAATATGGAAACATGATCAATCAACACTCTTTGAAAAGTCAATAAGGGCCAATGTCAATCTTCTTTGTGACAGCAGGTGGTGCGGTATATTCACCGATGAGGATTTCTTAGCGTCTGGACAAAATAGTACCGAATATATTGCAGCTTCAGAGATCTATGATATTAATTTCATTTCAACCTCTACAGGTACTATATCTCTGTTTACTTGGGGCACCGCAGCGAGACAATTGGCTATAGGTATCTGCAGCACGGACCAGTGCGTGTGGGTCTCTCAGTGGAGGATGTAGTCCAAATTTCTTTTACCTGCAATGTTTCTCCTCCCAAATTGCGCTAGCTGCAATTGCGTTATGATCACAATCTTTTGCAGGTAATCAGGCGGCATAATCTAGATGTAAAAATTCCAAAACTGCTGACTAAGAAGTTTCCGGCGATGATCTTAAGCCACGAGGCGTTCTTGCTTTTTCTACTGTTAAAGGCTCTGCTACCTGTTGTTTTGTGACACCCTATATAGTTGTGTTACTCACTTGCTAGCCCAAATCCGCTTCAAAATTAGGAGGAATCACTAGTATTTAGTTCATCTTTAGAGCCACACTGTTATCGCGAGTATTATATATTGATTTGAATACTTATGTGGCTATAACCGGTATAATAAGATAGGAGAGTAATTGCAAAGACTGACTTTCGTGCACTCATTTCATTTTTGGGCCACAAAAAACTGCTATAAAAATTGATTCATCCCAAACCGCCACTACTCCTTCCTTTCATAAAATCGGTAAAGTATGTAGTTTATGCCTGCTGCTCACGAAGTGAATAGCAGAACGCTACAGACTGTGCCACTTAAGTATCATTGACTGTGACTGCAGTTTGAGTGTTTCAACAGCTGTTCAATATTTACTTATTCAAAAATCAAAGATGTTTGAAACCTGTGCAGTCAGTACTTGTTAGGGTAGAAAAAAAAATTCTTGGACACTGTAAAACTTTACTAGCCAAAGTCATGCTCGCGGCAACGTTGTAGGAAGAGTAGGGAGAAACATTTTGCCGCCTAGAAGTCTGGAAGCGCAACCTGTTTCCTTAAACGAAATTATCATGTGCTGTGCTTCTAATCTTCAAAAAAGTTAACATGAGCTACTTTACTTGACAAGATTGGCGAAATTAACATGTGCTGTGCTTCTAATCTTTAAAAAAGTTAATGTGAGCTACTTTACTTGACAAGACTGTACAAAAGAACTTTTGTCAGTTGTGTTAAATGAAAAGTTAACAAAGAGCCAAATGATTTCTTACTTTGTTGTTTGGGCTATAAACTACACGCCCCTCAGGGGCCATAGGGTTAGGTTACTTAGGTTCGCTCATCTTATGCCATGCGGCTTGGCAACATAAGGGGCTCGTGTAGGTTACCTCAGCCATTTGCTAGGCCTTCGGGACCTCTGTCTTTCGTGCCCACTTTGCTTCCTTCCCGATTTCATACTCCTACTTGCTCATGATTTATTCTGTTCTTCCTCTTCTTTCCCGGCTTGCTGTTCCCATGCGTGTTGAACCTGTGTGGGAACACCTTCGTTCATGGGTTCCACGTCCCTTTCGTCATACTATATTTCCCTTGCTTCTTCCTCTAATAGATCGCTGTTATTGTGAAAACGGAAACTTAAGTTATTCCATATAATAATATAAACTACACCAGACTTAATGTTCATACGAAATTTGGCATTTTTTGTAAAGAACTCCTGGAGCTCATTTATGTAGATGCTCAAGAATAAAACATGTTCAGTTGACTTTTTGAAGTCAGTAATTAGCAGAATCTTAATGTGGACGTTAGCAGTGTATTCACTAAGAGCACTAACACGAACGTGTACTTTGACCATGGGTAACAATTGTCGAGCTTTACATGGCGGAATTGTAAAAGTGTAAAAATCGTAAATTTATATGATTATAACCTAGGTAACTAATTATTCAATTGGGCTGTCCACCAATAATATGCTTTGAAAATTATGAATCTAACTAATAAATTTGTTTCGTAAGTGACTAAGAATTCACCTGTTTTTGTTTGGAATCCCTGAACTAATTAGGCTTTTCTGTATATTTTAATTTAGCCCCAGGGTACATGGATCAGTTTTTATACATATTTTTGAAGATTGTTCAAGAATAATGCCATATAGATACAAATTAGGATTTATTGTGTTGAGTATAGGTAAATTGTTATTTAAAATAACCCTGCCTTTATTTGGTCAAAATGTGCTTGTGTAAAAAAAGTACCCACTGGATTTTAGATGGTGGTTTTTTTTTTTTAGTTTACGAATGGCTCTTTTAATGCCAACACTGGATTGTGTTCATTTCTGTGATGGGTCTACTTGTTCAGCTCTGAACTGTGATAGTGTTCGGCATGAGTTCAGCTACTGGGTACTGGACCTTTTGGTAGACTCCTCAATAAAATTAGCGCATCAGTGTACAAGAAGTTATTGGAGAACTATGTTCTACCGCATTTAAGAACTTCAATTAACCAACCAGCTGTAGTTATGCAAGATAACGTCCCATCTCTCTCAGCAAAGTCTGTCAAAACATTTTTTCAGAATGTTTCAGTGATGAAGTGGCTTGCTCAGAGCCCCGACATGAATCCAGTTGAAAACGTATGGAGTTATTAAATGTCAGAGCTTCGAAAAAGTATCCAAGTAATGTCAATGAATTATAAAATGATTTGAAAGAATAATGGCAGGAAATATCAGTAGAAGAGCGCAAGACCTTACTTCACTTATGTATCAACAGGTGGCAAGCAGCTATCGATAGCAAAGGCCTACATACCAAGTACGGTACTAATAAATGTGTGCTCTAGTTCTATTAGGATATGATCTTTCCAATATAATTTCATAATTTCTTGAAGCGTTCTAATTTTGTTGATTACCCAATTTACTTTGATTATCTATCAGTCATATCATAGTTTCCTTGCATGGCACTAATTAAATCAATGAGCTTTTATTGTTGGCGGGTCCTTTCCCTGCCACAATATGTTTGGGCATCACGCACCCAAGGGTCCCGAGTGCCTTCTCCGCAGGGGATGTAGCATCTGGCCGTAGTTCCTGCTGAGAAGGTTAGTTTTGTAGAGTTAGGTAGGTCCTCTATATTTCCTTTCTGTCCCGCGAGGTGGGCCGCCGATCGAGGTGACCGACTTTTTCTGCGGGGCTCTTACCTCGCCCGTGCGGAAGGCCACAGAAGGGACCGTCCGCTCGGGCGCTTCTTTCTTCTGNGTCTTCTTCTCTTTTCGTCCTTCATCTCTTGCCACCTGAGCACAACGTTGTGGTGCCGGCTGTAAGCCGAGTAAATCATCTTAGATCGCTATTGATTGTCTAAGTTTCAGAAATAGTGGGAAAATACTAATGTAATAATAATAATAAGCTTTTATTGTTTATTCCACATGAAGTCTAGTAGATATAGTCAATGTTTGAGCTTTCTCTGTGCTCAAAAACAAAGTTATGTACGTTTTCGTTTCTTCATAAGATCATTCTGATGCTTATGCTCGTTACTGTGTATTTGCATTCTTTGTGTTAGTGTATATCAATAATATTTATGCGTGTTGCAGGAAATTATTGATAGCGTTCTACAGTTTCAATAAGAAACTTCCACCTAAACGGATCATAATGTTCCGTGACGGGGTGGCAGATTCCCAGTTCCTGCAAGTGCTGGCCTATGAACTGAAAGCCATGAGAGACGCCTGCTCGGAACTACCGTCAGACCCTCCCTACCAACCTTCTATAACATTCATTTGTGTACAGAAGAGGCATCACGTCCGGTGAGTCATTTTGTTCTTTGTCCAGTCTTTTAATCGCGGAAAAATTCTAGTGATCAACTTTTTCGCTCAATCTAAGCGATCCCAAGAGGATTGCGTAAGTATACCTTAACCATTAGATAGGCCTTCGAGCGTTTGTCTTTCATGCAAACTTTGCTTACTTCCACTTGCGTTGTCCTGCTGATGTTGCTTTGTTCTGCTTCTCTCTTCTTTTTCGACTTGCTGTTCCCCTGCGTGTTGATCCTCTTTGGGAACACGCTTGTGCATGGGTTCCCCGTTTCTATCGACATACTCTACACTCCTTCTTTCTTCCTCTGTTTGATCGTCTTTGTAGTGGAAACGGGGGCATAAAACTACGTAAAATAATTATCAGTTTTTAATATTATTCCAAATGAAAAAATAGTGCAAAGAGTTGGTATTGTTCCTGCGAACTTTTCTGTTTAAGCTGATCCTCCGACAGTCATTTGCAAAAGTTTGAGATCACTTTCAGTGTTTTTCATCTCATCTGTTTACCATCAATTTCTTAATGAAATTCGAATTAGTAGTAGTAATGTGCCAGTGCCGTGCCCAGCACAACCCTTTTTAAACTTCCAATTTTTTATCCAATTAAGGACCATCAGTCATTTAATTATAGGATATATACTCCACAATAAATTGAAAAAGTTCGATTTTAACCTCTTTTTATTCAAAATATTCAGTAAAACCGCAAAAAAAAGTTTTATCCTCTAGATTATGAGAAAATGAAATTACACTATGGGCTTAATGAAAAAATATCACGAAATACTCTATCTGTAAAAAAAAACTTCATAAATCTACTTTTTATTACGACCCGCGGGAAGGTAATGAAAATAAAAAACCGTGTTCTGTAAATTATCTACAATCTGCAAGAAAAGACACTTCTTTAGATAATAATCTTATAAGAATGAAAGATAACAAAACATTATATAATGCATATTATTCAATACGTTAAAAAATGTTCCTTTGAGTAATAATCTTATATAGTAGACGATAACGAAAAATTATTTATATAATGTAAGTTATTCAAAAAGTGGAGAAGCAGACGTTCTCTTTAATATTAATTGTATAAAAATGTAAGATAATAGAAATCATTCACTGTAAGTTATTTAAAAAGTAAAAATGGCCTTGTAAAGAAAAATTGGATGCAATAATAATCATGTGATGCATGTGATTTATGTAATGTTGAAAACTGAAGATTATTTGAATTAAAAAAAGAATCCAAAAAATTATGAATCTTGGAGTTGAGGAGAATCAAACTCAAATCGAATACAGTACTTCTATGCTTTTTGTGATGCTACTACAAAAATTTTCAGCTAACGTGGAAAAACAAATATAGAAAAACTACAGTTTCATTAATTTCTGATGAATTTCTCTCAAATAAAAATATTGTCAAATTTTTGAAAAAGAAAGTAAAACTAGCCGAGGTAGTTAATAGTAAGCAGAAGAAAATCCGTTTATCAACGTTAACTCCAACCAAGGTTTCAATTTTCTTAAGCTAAAAAGAATTCGTGAATGTCCTACAACGCTGTGTCTAAAAAAAAATTTTTACTATAGATTTCGATGCAGATTCAGAGGATCGAAAAAGCAATTCTAGAGAAATATTGATGATATTAATATGATCTCAAACTAAGAGTAAATAATCAAATTAACATGAGTGGACATTTAAAAAAAGTTAACGTTTCGGGATTAGATTCCCATCTTCAGAACTGATCTTTATTTGGCCATTAAAGATTCATTTTTCCTTTTCAATAATAGACTATACAAACAAATTGAAGGAGTCTCTATGGGCTCCCCGCTCGGTCCCTCACTAGCTAACATATTTTTATGTCATCACGAAGCAATATGGCTTGAAGAATGC
>LQNS02278096.1:16977543-16989351 GCA_001587735.2 Parhyale hawaiensis | reverse complement strand
ACCTGACTGCCCGACTGTACCGGCACTGATATTAGGACCTCCCCGAGCTTACTTCAGTCATTCACCTTTTACACTCCCACACGACAACACCTCTGTTCCCAGCTATTAGATGAAAATAAATTTCTAGTTTTATTGTTACACATCCTTACATTTAGATTTTAAATTTCTAAGTTCTGAAGATGGGAAGCTAATCCCGAAACGTTAACGTTTTTTAAATGTCGACTCATGTTAATTTAATATGATATGACAGACTTATTAAATCTTGAACTATATGTATTAGCATTATAATACCAGAAATTGCTGACTTGATCAAAGTACAAAATTTGATAACACAAAGTTACAATTGAGCTTCGAAGTTCAATTCTATAAAACGAGAATTGGCAAAAAAAGAGAATATGGGGAAGCTTAACTCAAGGAAATTCATTGAACAATCCAAAAGCCATGTTTCTGGAAAGTTATTAAAAGTTTCATTGAAACTAACAACGGAAGTTGGCGAGTTTACTCGAAATTCTTCTGGCTGAATTGTGAATGAACTATTAGATTTTCAGTTTATAATTGTTGAGTATAACCCTTTAAGAGGTTCAGGCAACATGGAACTTTTAGAAAGATGTAGAAATCCAGTGTATAAATTTTTAAACCTATAAACGAAAATCAAGTATGTTTTAAATGGTGTTGAGCTAGCTTTTTCCATTTGAATGGAAGAATCCTCGGAGAATTTCAAAAATATTAAAATCTGAAGCGGCTAAACTGAATTTCCAAGACATTCATTTGCTAATAAAAATTCAAGTTGTTGACAAATTTGAAAATTTGAATATAATATCTAGTAATGTCTATAATTATAATTTCATTCTTAACTGCGTGCTCTTTGAATAACAAAAATAAAAAAGTCTGAGGTATTTCCACTGTTGTTTAATCAGGATGATGAAAAGCAACATTATTTATTAGTGAAAGATTTTAGTTCATCCAAATTGTTTAAATGCATCCACTATGTAGTAAAAATTTATTAGATGAACATGAACCTGGATTCTCACATTCTCCTACAAAAATGTTATTGATGAAAGTAAAGATCAAGTTTACTCGTCATCGAAAATAATAGAACATCCATTTGTGATGTATTTTTTGTCAACTCTACATAAAATTCGAACGGGTCAAAAAAATCCCAAAGAAAGTTCTGTAATGAATATACGAAAGCATTTCCAAACCGCTTTTGTTGTTATACAAAATGTGCGGTTGATATATATTTAAGATTAGTATCGTATGATGCTGGACAAGCATATGAAAAATTCGTATCGTGCATTGCAAGTGAAACTAGAAGGATCTACAAATTGTTTATATAAATTAAAGCATGTGGCTACTAACCGGGGATATATTAAAAAATGTAGCTTCAACAACTTCCTTTGTTCTTCAAGAAATATTTACTGATGAAAAAACAATGTGAGAGACCACAATCATTTAATGTGTTAATTTAGAGGACCTGTTCAGCGATACCGTGGTTTGAAAGTTGAAAATCCAACACGCATTACTGTGTTATATGTAATTTATCAAGCTACGTTCCCCATTTCTATCGTCACGCTATATGACCCTTGCTTCTCCCTCTGTTTGATGACCATTGTTTCGGAAACGGAAGATTAAAGTATTCAATATAATAATAATCCAAATTACGATGCTCATCTGTTGATTAAAGATTTTGAGAATTTAATAGGTAACTTGAATTCGATACCTATGACAGATGAAGAGTACATCAGCATTCGTATCAGTGTAAAAAGACGAGGCAAATGTAGTAAGTGATTTAAGATCCCAACAATTACAGACTTTTAGTATCGTTCGTAGAACAATTAATTGATGAAATAGCAGACTGTGATGAATTTTCAATATGCTTGGCGGTCTGATTTATCCAGAGCATATCGTTACTGATACGAACTTGTTTATTTGGGATGTGTCTCTCGGCAGCACTCAAGATGCTCGTCTTCAAGATATTAGAGCATTATGCTACACTGTAGTCTTTCATGAGACTTTCGAAGTCGTTTCAATTTTAGTTGTCCTTCCTAGAAAATTCTCTCGCCGATAAGCTACTAATTTGAAAGAGTATGCTTCAGTAGTGAGATCGTTGCAAATTTTGAGAGTAACTTCAACGGTATCGACAATTTCATTTTAGGTTTGGAAATTGCCAAATCTAGAATATTATCGCATCTCGTGGGTTCATTAACGTGCTGGGTAAGGCGGTTATGGCTGAGAATTTCGAGCAGTTTCCTGCGTGGCGCTGGACTGCACGATGTACTCTAATCACTTTGGGTGAGGTTGAAGTCTTCCTTTAGAATTGTTTCATTCTGAGTTCTCAGTGCGTTTTCAGTTGTGCTGCAAAGCGCTATATTAGTTTCAGCGTTACTGCTAGGGTTCTAAATGCGAGCATATAATTCAGAGGCTGTCGAATCCCAGACGAGCGTGGATGGTGATAAATTCTTATTCCTTATTATTCCTTAGTTGCTGAGAAACCTGCACAGAAGGAATTCAGTTCGTCTTTGAAACGTGTAATTGAATCCCCTCCTCTGCCACTATGTGTGGGTGTATATATTTCACCATTTTTAGCCTTTCATTGTCACTTCACCATTTAAATTCATTTTTGAGAGGTTGATCCATGTTTCATTGAGAGCGAACGGTAACATCATATGCAAGAGTTGCTGCTATAGCTTGCACGTCGTTCATCTTATTTGTCATGCTCTGTATGTTGTCAAATAATTTGATTCTAGTGTTTGCATTGTTCCTCCTGGTCAATGGTACGTTTGGAGGCTTGTCAACGGCTCGTTTGGAATGGTTATATAAAATATACGTAGACCACACCATTCATTGACTGGACACTGAAATCGGATCTCTCGCAAGTGGGCCTGGAGGCCGATTTACGTAAATGTTAATAAAGTGAGTTCTAATAATCATAGACTTCAAACGAATATTAATTTCTTCATCGTTACATAAGGAATGCGTTGCGAAGCAGGGAATCTAAATTTACAACCATACATCTGCAATTAGCGATAAATATCACACCTTCGGACACCAAGAATAATTGGAAGTTCATCATAATTTCTAGAGACATTAATATTATGTATAAAAAATTGGCTCATAAATACTACACGTAATGTACTTTAATGACACATACTATTGAGTTTTTCCAATGACCAATTTGAAGCAATAACCTCAGACATCGATGTAATAGAGCTTCCTGCTGAGCTCATCCCTATAGCCGCAAGGAAAGGAAGGTTAAGAAAACCCTTAAACTAAAAAACCAAGTTAAAACCGCAGTAATACTACAGAGTGAAACCAAATTAGTTGCCACGAACTAAAAATGCATGATTAACCATGAGATAAAGATACCGAGACAGCCGTTAGAGGACATTAAAATGACATTTCGGTGCTGATGCAATCCTTCATTACTCTAATCGTCTACAACTGTACCGTGTCATTTCACATTACTACCTAGGAATACTACGCCACTTCATTTTTGCCTACGTTA
The DNA here is from genome assembly GCA_001587735.2 of Parhyale hawaiensis. NCBI lineage: Eukaryota > Metazoa > Arthropoda > Malacostraca > Amphipoda > Hyalidae > Parhyale > Parhyale hawaiensis. The sequence continues at coordinate 16,985,846 of LQNS02278096.1, read as the reverse complement.
CATAACTTCATGAATGTCTATGTTACATCACCGGTTGCTTAAGTTGAATCACTTCATAGTTGCTTAAGTTGAATCATTCCATGGCTGCCTAAGTTGATGACATCATGGTTCCTTACACTAGCTACATCACGTCTTGGTTGCCTACGTTACATTACTTCATGTTGTAGATGTATATTACTGGTACATACCATATCATGGTACATTGCATGATTTAATGGATTATTATGTTGCATCACCTCATAGTTCCCCCATTATAATACTTAGCTAATGGATGACTGTTACATCACTTCATAGCAGCCGGAGTTGAATTACTTCATGGTGGCCTACATTACTTCACTTCATGGCTGCCAATGTTGGATCACTTTTAGGGCTGCCAATGCTACATCGTTTCACGGTTGGCAATGTTATATCACTTCACTGCTGTCAATGCTACATCACTTAGTGGCGGCCACTGTTTTATCATTTTGATCATTTCACGGGCGTCAATGCTATACCACTTCACTGTTACCAATGCTATGATATCACTTCACTGCTTCCAGTGCCAGATCACTTCATGGCAGCTACTGCTTCATCGCTTTACTGCTGCCAGAGCTGCATCACGTCATGGCTGCAAGCTGCTCCAACTCACCCTTCAGCTTTGCTGGTTGTTCTGATTTTCTCGGCCCTCGGGGACATATTGTGGCGGGCCCTTTCCTTGCCACAATATGTTTGGGCATCACGCACCCAAGGGGCCCGAGTGCCTTTTCCGCAGAATATGCTGCATCTGGCCGCAGTTCCTGCTGACGAGGTTAGTTTTGTAAAGTTAGGTAGGTTCTCTACTTTTCCTTTTCTGTTCCGTGGGGTGGGCTGCCGATCGAGATAGCCGACCTAGTACGTTGGACACCTCTGATCTCTCTCGTGTGGAAGGCCAAAAAAGGAGCCGTCCACTCGAGGGTCTTTTTCTATTATTTGCGCCTTTTTTTCTCGCCGGTAGTAGCGCACTGAGCCAACCGAGTTTTTCCAGCAGGAATGCCGAGATAAAATATTCCTACTGATGAAAAGCGTAATATTATTCGGTTGAGCTTAACTCTTGAATCGCTTCGCTGCGTCTAGGGTGGTTAAACACTGAATCTGATAATAATAATCTAATTTTTCTCGCTTATCCCTCATACCAAATAAATTTCATTAACGTTTCCATCAGCTGTTTACTTGGCATTTCATTACAAGTCGAGCATATTACGATTTGGAGAAGCTTCTGTTTTACAACATGAGACTGTTTATTTTGCTAAGTATTGCGAAATAACAGTAATTTTACTCTACTGCAAATATCAAAGGATGTCACGTAGGCTAATTACACTTCAAACCCTAATATTTTTGTGAATTTGTTGCGTATAGAAGTCTTAGAAGTATGTACAGGTTTTCTAGTCATTTCTGAATCTAAAAGAATTAAATCACATAGCCTAAACTAAGAATGAAAAAGTAATGGGCGAACATATAAAAATGCGTCTGCGACACCGTGCAGTCAGGCCCAATTGCGGGACCGAAATCTGCCTTAGGGGCCGTGTCCAGTCAATGTATGATGTGATCTATGAAATATATATACAGTTTATATAATTGGCGTTGAATATTTTACCTATCAAAGCAGCAATGCGTTGATTACCCATTTCATAGAACACACGATACCTCGACTGTGCACTGAAATTTGCACGTTAGGCTGATTGTAAATAGATTAAACGTCGTTAAATTGTTTGACAGGCAACAAAACGACCTCAAACAAATAGTGAACGGTTCTCGGTGATGCAAAAAAACTGTGTTTATGAGCAAGAAACACAAATTCGTAGCTATATACCAACTGTGGACTACGATAATTGAAGCTAAGGACAGCAAATTGACCTAAAATTGCCTAAAATAAAATTTGCAATTTACGGTTGGCCAGTGCTCACGCTTGCATGTTTTTTTCCCAAAGCTACATTCCTTGCGTCTCCATGGACAGTTTATTTTTTTGCTTCAAGTTGGTACGTTAAATGGAACAAATTCTATCGAGGATTTATAAATTTGCCATTAGCCTTATTTGCGGGGCGTGTACAGTCGAAGTATCGTGTGGTCCATGCCTAGTAACAGTTTTACATTGATTTATCAAATAATTTTGTACAGAAGAGGCACAGCACATTTTTCCAGCGCCTCCGCTTTATTGTCTACCTCGTCATCATTTCCTGTAACCGGCCAGAAGTCATCTGTAACAAACGGTATAACGTAACTTTAGTGTATTCTAGTCGTAAAGAAAATGCTAAACGTAGTTGCCTTTGCTTCCACTTTGAGCAAACATGTACAAAGCTTGTATATTTTATTGTCTTGATCGTAATTTTCTGCGCTCTTTCTCATGGGATCTGTATGCGGACCGTAATATGTCCGACCTTCACTCCTCCACCACCTCAGCCCCTTCATAAGAACTGGAGATTTCCTTGCTCCTATTGCGATGCCGTCAAGCCAAAACCTTTATTAGGGTGAATTCCACAAAGTAGCACTTCATCATATTACCTAGTATCCACTGTCAGAAGTGCCCACTCAAGGCTCATAGTGATAAGGAAGTTCGATTCACCCATCCTCGCTCATGGCTTCCACATTTCGGTCCTTTCCTGCTCTTTATACTCCGCGTTTGTGTCTGGGGAGACTTGAACTACTTATTGGAAAGATTCGTGTCCGTATTCGCATTGCTTCAGAAGAAAAGACCCTTGTTGGGAAATGGCCTCGCCTCCGACCTTCCAGCATTGTGACCTTACGGCGATAAAATATCTCATGTTTCTGTACGCATGGTACCAGACGTAGTTGTCAATCTAGTTTTATACTTCGTCGTTACTAGATATTTACAATTAGTTGAATATATGATCTAGTTTGGTGTGCCATCTTCGGAAAAATTGGTGACCTTAATGGGCTTAGAGCATAATTGCCTAAGGTATAATCTAAGGCATTACTGCACTTCTCGTATTAACTCTCCAAATTTGTATTGTAGTGAGCTTTTTGCAAAAGACTAAAATTTACGAACAGCAATGTCGCTTGGTTTGCTGTGTTAGCGAACAGGACAATTAACTATTCGACTTTGATCTTGGTGCAAGTGTTCGATTTCGTATTTTGCATTTGTTCGAAAACAATGGAAACACAAACTATATTATATATTCCAGTTTCTTCTGCGCCAAACCACATGACGCTGATCGCTCAGGCAATGTGCCACCAGGCACGGTTGTGGATACCACCGTCACCAGTCTGGCCAACCGTGACTTCTACATGTGCTCACATGCTGGTATGTTGCTCCCTTGGATTCCTTGTGTTCCTAACTGTACTAGTCAATCGAAGTAATCCCGTACAAAAGTATTCCTTCGAGACATTGATCCGCTTTCTTGTGTCTGAACAAGTTATTGAACACTCGCCATTTTTAATGTGTGAATTTAAGCATGTGTTTTTTATTTAATTTCTAGTATGTTTGATGTAGCTTCGCTTGTTTAATCAGTTATGAAACGTCAGAGGCAGTATGGAATACCGATCTGCAGCAGTTATGTTATCTTGTGAGGAATTGACTGATTTACATATCACTGCCTCGCTTTGTTACATAGTTCGTCCCTCCATTCAGCACCTTGTGCATTTCTCAGTGGCTCGCTCCGACAGAACACCTCTGTCAGTAGTACCAGACCCGCGACAACGCCCAACTCTGGGGCCTACAAATGATAGTTTAGACAGTTTCGAGGCGTAACCCTCATTTTAGACAGATTCAGTGTTTTTATCTTTTTTAACTCTTTTATCTTTTTATTTAGGCCCCGCCCTTTGGTAGCTCAGTGTCCCCAGCACCAGGACTCCTCACTTCGTCAAGACTCGCGGTACTGTCAACATCTACATCAGTGCTATCTCTGGTTCAACCTGCTGCTCTGCGTTCACCTATCGATCGTAGAGCTTGAAAATACCTTCCTTACAGTTAATTAGGGCTCTACTACGTTTTTTTTTTGGGGGGGGAATGTGTTTTTACCGTTCTTAGTGATACGTTTTGGAGACTGTGTTTGGTGTGTGGTCAGCCTAGGGCGCCGCCATCTTGGATCCTTAACCCTTGTCTTGGAGCAGCTGTTTTTCTTGAAGACCAGTGACCGATGATGGTGTTTAGTGCTTGTGTGAAGTGAATTCAAGTTACAGTAATTTTTTTTTCCTCGAAATAGAGGAATAACTACTTTGTGGTCGGTCCTTGGTGACCCTAACAATTCTAACAAGTATATTGTTTGCCCAAATACTTCGTGGTCGGCCCTTGTGGCCCTAACAATTCCTCGTAGTATATTGTCTGATGATTTTTGCGGTGGTGGGCCCTTCTGTGCCACCTGTTAGCGTAACATCAAGGACTGGATGGTCGGACCTGGTGGCCCTAACAATTCCATCTTGCACAGCGATAAATTTAGGTGGTACGCAATTGCGCCCTAACAATTCAACCAAATATATTGTTGCCTTAAGACTTGGTGTGCTGGCCGAAGTACCTTGCAATTCCACCACGCATATATTGGTGTGTAGGCCGCAGGGCCTTGCGATCCCACCAAGCATATATCGCCGCCATAGAGTGAGGTCCCTCCATATGATGGAGGGCTAGTATTGCCGCCATAGGGCGAGGTCCGCCACTTAATGGAGGGCTAATATTACCGCCATAGAGTGAGGCCCTCAACAGGATGGAGGGCTAATATAATACCGCCACAGAGCGGCTCTCCACTAATTGAAGGACTTTAATTTTCATTTTCCTTACCAGGATGCCCTCCACTTGGGGAGGGCTCTTTTATCCCACTATACAGTGAGTTCCTTCCTCCATTGCAGAGTTCAGAACGTTTTCCTAAGAAAAGGGATGCTCTCCAGTAGTTGAAAGGCACAAATCGGCTAGATTTTCGGTCTGGACCGATTCCAAGATGACGCCGGGACGCGCTCTCGTCGTTCGCGACGATTCTGTGTGCGTGCAGGCGGCGTTCAAGTTCGTGTACTGCGCTGCTCGCGGTATCGCTGATTAAGTTAGGTAAGGTTAGGATGTTAGGTTAGTGTAGGTGAAGTTAGGCTAGGTTAGGTTTGGCTAGGTAGTGGTTATTTTAGTGGTGACTCGGCAGGAAAGCTTAATTGAACGCATGCACAGCGGTACACGCACACAAATCGTCGCGAACGACGAAAGTGCCGCCGGGACGCCGGCAGGTTTGGAAGTCCCAGATCTAAAAACAAGTTGGAAGGTGCACTCTTGCTCCCCTAAGGCAGTACAAGAGTGACCATCTTAATTTTGGCTCATTAAAAAAGGCAGCTCGAGAAAACTTGGGCAGATTTAAAGGTGGTAGAGACTTGACTCAACCCTGTCCCCTTGCAGGGGCTGCCACTTAGTAAATCTCAGGGAAGGAAGACCCATCTCTGGACTTGCGCTGGAACAGGTGTTAACCGTGGTAGGTATGATACCATTACCTGTGACAGATTGAACTTTGTCTCAGAATGGGAGAGCCCTTGAGACACAGGAAGATTGTCCTCAGATCACTGCGGACCTTAGTTCCGGCAGACTACAGTCATTAGAGACTTAGTAGAAATCCTGGAGGTTCGATGATAGACTTCGCCTGCGAACAAGTGCATCCCGTTATTTGGATTTAGACCGGATTTAACCCCGGAATACTACATTCCAATGAGGCATGGAGGATACATCGAAAAAGGCCGTCAGGGGCCTTAGCCTTGGAACCTTTTGGACCCTACCCCAGAACCAGTATTGGAGGTCCAATTGGGGACTTTGCTCCAGAGCGGGTACTGCCCTTGAGGTTCAGCACAGATCATCTGGGCCCCTCAAAGGAGTATTTCCAGTGAGGCATCGGAAGAGTATCCGAGAGACAATGCTGACATAGTCGGTGATATTTATAGTATTGCTGAAGAATTACACATAGGAAAGGCAGTGATTTACAGAAGCTCGACTCTTCTATTCTCAGGAACGGCGCTTAGGCCCCTGGCGACGCGATACCGCATAACGGATTACTGAATGCTCAGTTAGTAACTGCCGTGGAACTTGAACTGTTAATACTAGTAGGTGACTTATGGTACTACAGTTTCAGACTTCCAGGCGGCTAATTTAGAGCAGACCTGTTTTGTCAGAAAAGCTAGCCATAAAGAAACCCTGAATCATCCCTGACGGGTATACTGCTAGGGATATACTGGTGTAAACTACTACAGGTCAGACAAATTTTGACACTTGGAATGTGACAGGGAAAACCTAGTTACCCTAGCGTTAATCCCTCTGGTATACCTTACAGTGGTTGAAGATCTGGCAACTCGCAGATATTCCAAGCTAATGCTCCGGCACGGGCTGTGTCCCCATATGTTATAGGAAGAGTTTCCCCTCACTAAAGGAGAACTCTGTCAGTCAGAAGGAGATAGAGTACGGCAGGATCCCTGTGGACTTCTAGCCGGGTTCCGGTCACCGGGAATAAGGCTGGCCTTCCTTAGGAATGGGGCCTGCTAACAGCAGCATTATTCGGCATCCGCTTTTGACACAATGATGCAATGCAACCTTTAATCCATTGCCAGCTAGTGGATGTATTTCCAGATAGGACCGAGCCTAAATACAGCTGAGAGCCAGCTGCTCTAAGCTAAACTGCCGTTGTAGAAGCTTAGATGGTAGGTCTGGAACCAGAAGAGGTTCAGGTCTAAAGAACCGAATAAAATTCAATATCAGAACCAACTTCCTCTCACATGGTTTTCATCAGAGATCCCTTCTCCCCCTTTTTCTGAAAGGGAAGAATTGATGGACAATAAAGCAGATAAGGTCAGCACAGGAACCTCTCTGGGAGGCCTGTTCGGGTTTTGGTTTTTCTACGGCTTTAGAAACGCCCCTTAAAATAGAAATTGTCGTAAGTTAGACTCGGCGGGAACGTGATTCCTGGGTATCGTCTATCGGACATAAGACCCTAGCATCTCCTGTGCCTAAGAGGGGATCGCCTCCTCAGCTCGACTTAGTCGAGAGGGTCCTTCATGGAAACTCTGGTGGTAGAAGCAGTGGACTTTTTGAGGGCGGAAAGCCTCATTGCTGGAACTAGCCTCTTTACACTGGTCAAGCAGTTCAAGGCGGCCGGTTTAGAGAGGCTACAGGCCATTAACTTCTTACAGAATCCCCTTTATGGAATAGTTGACGTCAGGGCCCTCAGTCTCGAAACAGCAGTCTCGTCTCAGAGGCGACTGCTGAGACTAACAGAGCCAGAGACAATTTGGGGTTGCAGTATGTATTTAGTCTCTCTGGAAAGCTGCGGGCTAGCCAGGTCCTGAATTACGGGCGTTGGAAACGCAGCAGTTACTGGAAAACCAATAAATTTTGTAATAGACCACCTCTAGGTGTTTAGTATAGAGAGAAGTACTAGCAGGCTCCGGTTATGGGGTCTATTCCCCTGGTTTTCCTAGAAGGAGCCAAGCTGATGGTCTTAACTACTAGGGGCTCCAGAATGCTGTGAATAACAGGCCTTGCATCTTGCTTGTTACTAAGCTCAGAGCTTCCGGTATGAGTGGAATCCAGCGGAAATCCGGGTTAGAGCAGTACTGCCCTAACATGGGGTTGATCCAGGGACTTGTTCCTGGACAAGCCAGACGAATTTCAGCACAGTGTCGATGGCATTATTTCTTGATAGAAGGCCAAGAGTACTGCAAATTACTAAAGATATTTGGCAGGTACCCCTGAGGATAGCTGTGTCCCTGCCAGTACCCCAAGAGCTTGATTGTTTTGAAGCAAAATTCAGCAGAAAAAGAGAAGAATTAGTTCAGAATCACTTTACACCAGCAACTCAGGGGGCCATGAAGCCCCTCCCTGCTTCGCCGTGGGTGTGTCGGTGCTACCGACAGATGTGTCTGTCGAAGCGAGTCCCAGAGAATGGATTGAGTGTAGCGACAAATTTTTCTCAGTGGCGAGCGAAGACAGAACACCTCGGGACGATCATACAAACCCAAAGCTTCTTCAGTTCCATGGCCTAGGGTGCTGTGTGATAAGTACGCTCGTCGTGCCAAAGTGAAGAGTTCTGGTGCTGGGGACACTGAACTACCAAAGGGTAGGGCCTAAAAAAATTAAAAATAAATATAGTTGGAAGATAAGTTTGTCATGGGGCGCTTTTTGGCGCCTTGCCATGTCACCTCTAGCGACAGACCGCCCTACTTGACCTGTCCCATGAAGAACAAGGCGAAGGTGACTAGGCAGGTAGGCCGGCAGCTGCTCACTCTCTTGGTGGACGTGATCGCGTGAGGTGCGTGTGTGCTGGAGCTGCTGCCGACCCAGGATTGTAAGAGCAGTGTAGCTAGGTACCTCGATGTCT
>LQNS02278096.1:16873247-16885042 GCA_001587735.2 Parhyale hawaiensis | reverse complement strand
GTCGATAGTTGCTGAATTATGAGCATTATTTTATTCAAAATGGCCTTTTTGTTTACACAGAGCTTCCATCTCTGGTGATCCATTGATCATTCGCTTTAAGCACAACTTACATAGGAAAAATTTGGCCAGTGCAGCAACAAGAAAGCGCTCAAGTGAGTTGTGATTTCCGAAGGGTTTATAGCAAGTCATGTTCTCCAATACTGACCACAGATCTTTATCTATCTTAATCTAAAAGGCGCAAGTTTGGACTCCCAGACGGATAATCATCAGACTTGATGAAATCGAAAACATTTTGGATGAGACATAGCTGAGGACTAGTGCTCAGTCTGCTGGAGCTGAATCCTGACAAAAGCTCCATTCTTTTCCACTGAACAAAGAACTGGTAGAGTACTTAACCTTATCTTCACGATCCACTAAATAATCATTTGGCGCGATGGTGGCGTCTTTGAACCCGGTGAATGACTTCAGAAGCTTCTTCAACACTATGAGCATATACCTGATCATCTCGTGCCGTCAAGCTAAGGCATAGGTATGCTACAAAGCAAGACTGTAGTTTTATGCTCTTATGAGTCTTTCATTTCCAATAACATAAATTCGTTAACATTATCTGGCGTCGGTCAGGGTGAGTTGAGACGCCATGATGGACTGGGTGATTTGAGACGCCCGGCCGGACGGGGTGAGTTAAAACAAAAAAGATCTGGAAAAAATAAGGGCACTCCTATTTATTTTTTAGATTTTTTTTTCAACTCACTCCGACCGGCGCTACCTAAACAACAGTTGAATTATTATCATCAGATTTTATCATATTGGCTCTTATAGACCAATGACCACTGCCTTTACATGCTTGGGCAGACCCAGACCTAAACTGTACATCAGTTTTTCGAATGGTCAAAATTAGGTTGGGAGGGATGAACCAAATGTACTATTCATATAAAAATTTAAATTATTGGTAGCAACAAGGTATATTTGAGCATGGTTAGCGTTTTAGAGTCAAAAGGTGAGTCTCCATGGGAAAATTTAACATGCAGGTACGTACAATTCTATAATAACGCCCTTAACCTTAGGCCTATTTTACTCAGACTGGGATAGCTTGTTGCAATGACTCATTCTCTCGCTAAAGAACAAAAGGAGAAAAATATCGTTGGGGTAAACCACAAAACCTAAGGGTAACTGAGAAACAAACCTAGGTCATATCTCTCTAGAACAAAGAAGACTCAGGGGGCAAATAATAGAAACATTGAAGTACTGTACTTGAGTGCTCTAACGACGAGCCTACAGCCTGACTTTTTGACAGAGTAGTTAATGATCGCCTGTGAAACAAACGCCAGAAACCTGAGCATGAATATCGAAGAACTGCTCTCAAGCTGCAATTTTTCCTGTACTTCATAGTGAACATTTGAAAGAGACTTCCCCCCCCCCCAAGTTGTCAAGTTGTCGGTGCCGAGTCAGTTAAAGCGTTTAAAAATAATTTTGACAAACGTTGGGAGCGACAGCCTCAACAGTTACGGACTACTCCAGGAGCCCGAAAGTCATAACGGCCAAAGATTCTAAGCCACCGTAATCTATTTCCTCTCATGCCCCAACCAACTGGATATCTTCGAGCTCCACAAATCTGCAGCAAGTATTTGCGCTTGCACGAGCGACTCTTTAGCGGAGAGTATTCTTTTCATCTTTTTTTCATCAGATATCCCGATGATTCTGACGTAATGGCAATAGCTCATAGAGAGCCGGAGCGTAGTCCTGGCTGCTTTTTGAGAAAAGGCTTGTTGGTTCCTTCTACTGCCAACTATTACAAGTAGGTAGCTATGCCGATACTAAAAGGGAGGAGCGAGATGTTAATCAGTTTTTTCCCCACAAAGTGTCTTCAGCAGTGCAGTTGCAAAAGTTCGCGTGCACTGGCTAGCAGTTGCCGAAAGGGCCTCCCCACAATGAGAAAAGCGCTATCCCAAAGAGCAACACACTTTCTCGTAAAACGGATTAAAATACTAGCTTTGAAAGTTTGAAGTGCTCACTCTTAATACTGCAGTTTTTATGACGATACACAGGAAGGTGTGCTAGTTTTGATTTTTTGGGGGAAGTTGCATCTTCTGAGGAATCAGTCCCTTAGCACACGCATTTAAACCTTATTTAAGCTGCACTCTCAAAAAACATCAAATTAAATTGTCAAATTCTTTAAAAAAGCGAACTTTCACAGTTCATCATCTTTAGTTAATGTTGATATACGACTTGCACCTCATCCATATCTACAGGAATGCCATCCTAGACCTGTTTCAATGAAGGAACGCTCTAGCTTTGGTATTTATCATTATCCAAAACAACTAGATAGTAGATAGCTACTTCAACTTCCTATGAGAGCATACCACCTCATTAAAGTATACAATTCAAAGCCACTCACTGTAGGTATCGCCACTTTTTTCGATGACACAAAGCATGAGCTGCAAGTCGGGATATTTATTGCTGCACGCTTGCATTTCCACAGCTGCATCTTGTCCAGCCCTCTGCCGGCTGATATAGAGCGGATCTGCAATGTTCATGCCGCGCTGCCTTGCCGAAACTACAAGCATGCTTATGAAGGCACTGCAAGTAGAAACAAAAATCCCCGTGAGATAAAAAGGAAAAAGATGGCATATGAATAGGGTTCATCTAAATAAATGTAGAACACTAACAAGGAGGATAATCATGCTTATGAACAGCAAATTGGAAAACAAAAAACAATGTATTCAGCAGGAGCAGTGAGCAGTAAGAATTACAGTGGCTAGTTGGTTCTAGTCCAAGGTTTAAGCCTTTGCTTCCGTATGAAAACGATGCCACAGAGTAAAGACCAAGGGACACATAGTATGTCTATAGAAACGGGGAACCCATGCACGAAGGTGTTCCCACACACAGGATTAAAGCGCATGGGAATAGCAAGTCGGACAGGAAAAGGAAAAACTGTAGAAAGTTAAAATTAGTAGCAGTATGAAAGCAGAAGATAGCAAAGTGGGCACACAAGACAGACGTCCCGAAAGCCTAGCTAATGGCTAAAGTATCCTGGATAAATAAAAATTACAGTGGGCAAAGAAAGAAAGAGCTGAAAGGCATAGCTAAAATTAAGGCAACTTATGGGTTGCACCGGTACTCCTAATAAAATAGGACAAATGTGCTTAGTGCTATGGGCATTGGTTCATCCTTTTACTTGTTGAAAAGAATGAGAGAGGAAAAATAAACTCTTACTTTTGTTTGGTACGGATTAGTTTGGCAAAAACCATGTTATTTTTTTTTTTGGTTTAAACCAAAAGCCCTAGTTTTTTGGTTAAAACAAAAAAAGTTCGCTTTTAATATGTTTGTTCCAGTATTTTAGGAATTTTATCCAACATTTAAAGGGTTTTCTGCTGTGCAGACACATGTGGCTAGCAAATCATCAACAATCTTAGTCACTTCATTTCGACTTCCCATTATAGAAGAATGATTTTAAGACAAAAGGGGTTACGAACAAGCAGTTAGCATAGTACCTGTAGGAACACAGAACCTTGTGGCATACGTCCCACAGTACATTTGGGGTACATCCAATTATTATATAGAATGTTACTTGGGGAAAAAAATGTTAGGTACAAATCAGTTCCCGTAAAAGTTTGGTCAAGCATATATTGCTGTACCGTTCTGGTGCAGTGCCTGTTGGCATTCCGAACTTCAAAGGTGAGCATATGGTGATAAATTCGATAAAACTTCATATATGTTAAAATCTTAGGATTGTCTTAATGACTGTGGATTCTATACTATTATCTGATATTCTGAAGCAATAGAGAACACGTCTCTATAATTTTATTAGTAAGAATCGTTTTTTTTCTTTTAGGGAAACTCAAACTCCACCCATGTGCAACTCCGCAACCTGAAAAACGAACCTAGCTAACGTGTGAAGACTTTGATAAAGTTGAAAATTGCTGCACTCCTTTGGAACCACACTTTTGATCGTCAGGAGATCCTTACATATGGGGGCTTGACCGACCATTGACCGAACCTAAGTATTAAAATCTGTAAGATCACTCTGCGAGTTCAGTTAGGAATCTTCCTGCCAATTGTTCTGGCAGTCTTGGCAAGCTGCGTGAACACTAGTGCTGTCAGAGGGATGGATGAATTGGAACTGTATAATAAATTCGTTGCTGTGGGAGTATCACTTAATTTGAAGGAAGAAGCACTGCAGCAATATGTAGACAAAAAAGTTTCGGAAGTTCTTCAGCGAGAAGAGAGAAGACAAGAAAGATTAACACGTGAGAAAGAATAGAATTCCAAGACAGAGAAAAACAACGAGAAGAGAATGAAAGAGCAAGAGTTCGAGAACGGGAGAGGGAGCAACACGAGCTGGAATTAGCAAGACTTCGATCAGCGGCACCGCAGGGCAGCCTACCGTCTGACGTCACTTCCAACCGCTCCTTAATTAAGCTGGCAATCTACCGCGATGGGGACGATGTGGAAGTCTACCTACACACCTTCGAGATGGTAAAGTTGGCTAATAATTGGTCTGATTCGGTAGCCATGTCTGCACTCCATAATGGATTTACAGCATCTAAAGTAAGTTCCTTGCTTTCTACTCTGTCTCGCGACATTAGTTATGAAGACATGAAAAAGGAAATAATTAAAGGATTTGGTTACACTGTATACGACTATCAAAATAAATTTAGGTTTGCTCGCCAGGGAAAGGAAAATATTCGTCAGTTCACACTTAGGCTAACTAATCTTTTGAAGCGTTTGTGCGGGGTGATGAGTGAGGAAAAAACTTCAAATATGATGACCGAGCTCATGATTAAGGACCAGATTTTACGGTCAGCGTCCAAGGACTTATCAGATTATTTAAGGGAAAAAGACTTGTTTAGAATTCCTCTGGATGAAGTTATTACTATTACTGATAATTTTCAGTCCATTCATGGAATTAATTCCTCTACGGCTACAGTTAAAATGCAAACTGCAGAAATGCTATGCTTTAAAACTGCAGTATAAAATCCTTTGAAAAGCTTGAAAACCCTTCAAATTAAAAAAGAACTTGACAGAAAAGCAAGCTTCTAGCTAATTGATAACAGAGTAATGAATTGAAGAAGTGAAATAGTGTAGCTATAAAATCCTCCAAAAAACTTAGAAACACTCTAATATACAAAGACATTTTCATAGAAACAGCTACCTACTAGCTAATTAAGAGTAATGAACTGAAGAAAGTGAAACAGCTATATGCCTACATGCTTCTCATGAACTCACTGGCTATCTAATAGCAACAATATACCTAAGTACTACTTCTAATTTTCAGTAGCTTCTAGCTTGCCAGAATATTATTAGACATGCACTTCTGAAATGCAATAACACAAATTCAATAAGTTATAGGTTTTTAATATACATAAGCAATAGTTGACCTTAACTGTCCTAACACACAAAACGGATTCCTGACAAGAAACACATTAGCTCATTCTTTCAGTTGTGTGACCAAAATTTGATACTTTCTAGAAGTAAAACTGTTTATCTTGCAATGTTTATAAATTAAAACCAATAAAGTTGAATAAAAACAAAAAAAAGTTTTTTTGTTGGTTTAAACCATGGTTTTTTATTTGGTTTAAACCAGCCAACCCTGGCGGTGACAATACTGAGTTACAATTAACCAATCTTTTTATTTACTATCAAAATGCTGAACTACACACGTCATTGTGGCGAAACTGAGCACCCTAGAAATTAGGCTAGAATTTCAAATGATATCTAATGCCGTAACCTCCTGCAGAGCGGTTACTGCTGCTGTCAAGGAAGGCAGACAACTGTCACCTCCGCTCCCGTGTCCCACAGAAGTAGATCACTGCTCTAGCTTCGGGAATAACACTCACTTGAGGTCCTTGGTACGAGAGAAGTTCAGCACAACCCATTTTTGCAGAGCAGCAGGGAAGAAATAGCGGTCACGATCAGATCTCCACTGTCCACGGTCAACTCTGGGGCGACAGCCTTGCGTCAGCTCTACCGTGGGTGTGTCCAATACACGGCCAGCCACATTCACCGGCTGTTGAGAGATGGTTTATATATAGTACTATCATGAACATAGAAAATCTACCTTTTAATTAACAAGTCTAGATTGACTTGAAGGATCTACATTATTCTCCTTGAGGATCCACACGTCCGACCATCCACACGTTCATGTGTCTCATGTTGCACTTTTCAGTTTAGATGGGGGCTTTGAGGGGGGTTTGACGGAGGGGTCTATATTGAGTTTGAAATCCTTTTACGAGCGAGTTAGGGGAGAGCATAGAAGGTGCTTGAGTGAGTTGGAAGAGGGCTACGGTTTCGGTTGGGTAATGAAGTGGAAGTACAAGGCAGATACTAAAGGCCTAACATAACTGTAGAACTATAAGTCAAAAAAGGTGCAAGAAGTTCAGATTTTTGCTGGATAGAAATTTCACTTCTTGAAAACATTTTCAGTTAGTTTGGAAGCAAAGACATGAAGATCTTTCCACCGGTATATCTATCGCCTTCCATTTTTCTAATGCTTTGCCGGTGGAAGATGACATTCTTAATAGGGCCAGTGACCCAGTAGTATGGCTAGGATACGGTACGGGAGAACAGAGCGGGTACTGTTTGACATCTCGACTCTGAAGAATTATCTAAAGCAAATGTGCAACGGCTAAGCAAATACAATAAGGTTCTGTCCAAAACTAAGAGACAAATTTTCAAAACGGCATAACTGTTTTTCTAACCATGCTAGGTAGCTACTTCTCCTTCTGCACACTATTAGCCAGTGAGATGTTAATTATTGTGTTAAAATTTGAGACATGTATCAAGGATAAAAAAAGTTATGAACGAAAAGTTTTTCTCTTGAAATTTATAACGTCCAAAACTAAGGGACAAAAAAAGAAAAATTTAGTTAAACTTCTTATTCAGTCCGTATTTCTTCAGTTACATCGAAGACAAAGTTTGACACTGCCATTTGTAAACATTGCTGTTCGCTGCATGATGGCACCACGTCAGAAAGTTGATTATATCCAGCGACAATATATCATCAAGTTGCAAAAGAATAATTTCAATATAAGATAAATTTCTGAGAAGGTAAACCGCTCGAAAAGTGTTGTGGGCAGAATAGTGGAGTCGTACGATGAAACCGGCTGCATTGGTGCCCCTAAAAAAGTCAGCAGGCCCCGTAAAACTAAAACGTCAGTTAGAAGGGACAGAGTCATCCAATGTACGTCATTGAAGGATCGTTTCAAGTACTCAGCTGCGATAAGAAAGGAAATGAATGACACTATATGAACGTCTCACGTCAGACCGTTTCTCGGCGCCTTCAATAAATAAGGTCATTTGAAAGACACCCACAGAAGAAACTGCTTGTGAGTGCCAAGAACAAGAAAAAGGGATTAGAGATTGCAAACAAGCATGTTAATTGGTCCCATGAAAATTTAGCTCGAGTGTTTTTCAGTGATGAAAGCAAGTTCAATTTGTTTGGTAATGACGGTAAGAACTTTGTTAGAAGACGTGGAGGTGAGAAATTAAGTGTAAAGTATACTAAGAAGACTATGAAGTTTGGCGGCGGGAGCGTGGTGGTTTTCGGTATGTTCTCTAGTTAAGGAACATCGCCTCTCGTTCGTTTGCAAACCCGTGTGAATGCTCAGGTGTATAAAAACCGGTTGGAAGGTATTGCCGTGCCTAATATTGTAGACTGAGGTGTCCCCTGTCCTACCTTCATGCAAGACAATGCCCCCTGCCACAAGGCAAAGATAATCATGAGTTACCTTGACCAGCAAGATCTCGAAGGTATGGCTTGGCCACCGCAAGTCCTGACCTAAATCCAATCGAGAATTTTTAGCAAACACTAGGAGTGTAAGTTATGGTAAGAAACCCTAACAATATGGAAGATCTTTGGATGAAAATTCAAGAGGAATGGGCGAATATAACTGTTGAAGATTGTCAGAGTCTCATTCGGTCATGTAGTCGACGATATGCAGCTGTAATCAAAAGCAAGGGACTATTTACCAAATACATATTGATTGTTCACCACCATATTGCTAAATATTTCTAGCAAAATATTGAGTTTAAATGCATTTTTTTTCTTGTTTGTCCCTTAGTTTTGGACGTTATAAATTTAAAGAGAAAAGCTTTTCATTCATAACTTATTATTATCCTCCATACATGTCTTAAATTTCAACACAATAATCAACATCTTACTGGCTAATATTGTGCAGAGGAAGAAGTACCCGGCATGTAAGAAAAAAGTTGCACCATTTTGAAAATTTGTCCCTTAGGTTTGGACGGTACTGTATATCAAGAACAGAGGGTTACATTGTGACTGATGAAGTTGGCCGAATCTGTTGACTTGGTTGCATGGCTATCCCATCAAACAAAGCATAAAAATGATGGGCTAATGATCACTATTCATGGGTCCCGTAATAGTGTAAAAAAAATTGGATATGCCGACAAAAAATTGAAATGTGTAAGATTATGATGGGCTCAAGTATCTGTGAACTGTAGAAAACAGAGCTTAGAAAAGGCATGCAAATACATAGAATACAATAAGTTCTGTCGTACCCCCACGTCTTTATAAAGACAAGTAAGAATTCCCTGCTGAAACAACAAATGTGAGATTCACAGGTGATACCAGATTAATACGAGAGGTTAGAGGAGGTGTAAGATATTATTTTACCCAGTCATCAAAAGCGACAGTGAAGAATTTGTGATGTATCTTCAATGATCATAATCTCATTACTACTTTGCTATTAAAGACTCATAAGAGAAGGAACATAAGAGATGATGATTCTCAGCCGGAAGTGTTTTGATTTGCCAAAACGTTTCTCGTACATTGGCGACAAACAAATAAAAAAAATCAGCTGTTTTTCAGCAGGCAAATAGTTAGAATGTTCCAATGTACACTTTTGCAGTAGTAAGCGTAAGGCAGAGTACCTCTGTCGGTAGCACCTTGACCCGCGATTCAAGGTAGCACTCGAGGGGACTCCAGATCAGGAGGACGTGTTGAGTCGTCACACTATTTATAGACAGGTAAGTACTCTGCAATTTNAAAAAAAAAAAAAAGAAAAATTTAGTTGAATTTCTTATTCAGTCCGTATTTCTTTATTTACAATGAAGACAAAGTTTGACATTGCCATTTGTAAACATCGCTGTTTGCTACATGATGGTACCACATCAGAAAATTGATTATATCCTGCAATAATATATCATCAAGTTGCAAAAGTATAATTTCACTATTAGAAAAATTTCTGAGGAGGTGAACCGTTCGAAGTGATGTGGGCATAATAGTGAAGTCATACAATTAAACCGGCTGCATTTAAATTAAGTTAAATTTCTTATTCAGTCCGTATTTCTTTAGTTACATCGAAGACAAAGTTTGACACTGCCATTTGTAAACATTGCTGTTCGCTGCATGATGGCACCACGTCAGAAAGTTGATTATATCCAGCAACAATATATTATCAAGTTGCAAAAGAATAATTTCACTATTAGAAAAATTTCTGAGAAGGTAAACCACTCGAAAAGTGTTGTGGGCAGAATAGTGGAGTCGTACGATGAAACCGGCTGCATTGGTGCCCTTAAAAAAGCCAACAGGCCCCGTAAAACAAAAATGTCAGTTAGAAGGGACAGAGTCATCCAGTGTACGTCATTGAAGGATCGTTTCAAGTACTCAGCTGCGATAAGAAAGGAAATGAATGACACTATATGAACGTCTCACGTCAGACAGTTTCTCGGCGCCTTCAATAAATAAGGCTATTTGAAAGACACCCACAGAAGAAACTGCTTGTGAGTGCCAAGAACAAGAAAAAGGGATTAGAGATTGCAAACATGCATGTTAATTGGTCCCAAAATTTAGCTCGAGTGTTTTTCAGTGATGAAAGCAAGTTCAATTTGTTTGGTAATAACGGTAAGAAATTTGTTAGAAGACGTGGAGGTGAGAAATTAAATGTAAAGTATACTAAGAAGGCTATGAAGTTTGGCGGCGGGAGCTTGGTGGTTTTCGGTATGTTCTCTAGTTAAGGAATATCGCCTCTCGTTCGTTTGCAAACCCGTGTGAATGCTCAGGTGTATAAAAATCGGTTGGAAGGTATTGCCGTGCCTAATATTGTAGATTGAGGTGTCCCCAGTCCTACCTTCATGCAAGACAATGCCCCATGCCACAAGGCAAAGACAGTCATGAGTTACCTTGACCAGCAAGATCTCGAAGGTATGGATTGGCCACCGCAAGTCCTGACCTAAATCCAAACGAGAATCTTTGGCAAACACTAGGGGTGTAAGTTATGGTAAGAAACCCTAACAATGTGGAAGATCTTTGGATATAAACTTCAAGAGGAATGGGCGAATATAACTGTTGAAGATTGTCAGAGTCTCATTCGGTCATGTAGTCGACGATATGCAGCTGTAATCAAAAGCAAGGGACTATTTACCAAATACAGTACATATTGATTGTTCACCACCATATTGCTAAATATTTCTAGCAAAATATTGAGTTTAAATGCATTTTTTTCTTGTTTGTCCCTAAGTTTTGGACGTTATAAATTTAAAGAGAAAAGCTTTTCATTCATAACTTTTTATTAACCTTCATACATATACATATCTTAAATTTCAACACAATAATCAACATCTCGCTGGCTAATAGTGTGCAGAGGAAGAAGTAGCTACCTGGAATGTTAGAAAAAAGTTGCACCATTTTGAAAATTTGTCCCTTAGGTTTGGACGGTACTGTATATCAAGAACAGAGGGTTCCATTGTGACTGATGAAGTTGGCCGAATCTGCTGACTTGGTTGCATGGCTATCCCATCAAACAAAGCATAAAAATGATGGGCTAATGATCACTATTCATGGGTCCCGTAATAGTGCAAAAAAACTTGGATATGCCGACAAAAAATTGAAATGTGTAAGATTATGATGGGCTCAAGTATCTGTGAACTGTAGAAAACAGAGCTTAGAAAAGGCATGCAAATACATAGAACAATACAAAAAGTTCTGTCGTACCCCCACGTCTTTATAAAGACAAGTGAGAATTCCCTGCTGAAACAACAAATGTGAGATTCACAGGTGATACCAGTTCAGTTTAATACGAGAGGTTAGAGGAGGTGTAAGATATTATTATTTTACCCAGTCATCAAAAACGACAGTGAAGAATTTGTGATGTACAGTATCTTCAATGATCATAATCTCATTACTACTTTGCTATTAAAGACTCATAAGAGAAGGAACATAAGAGATGATGATGATTCTCAGCCGGAAGTGTTTTGATTAGCCAAAATTTTTCTTGTACATTGGCGACATACAAAAAAAAAAAAAAAACAGCTGTTTTTCAGCAGGCAAACAGGCATTACTCAAAATAACAAGTGGACTAGCTAGTACCGTAAGATTGGGTGACTTCGGACAAAATGAAGGGTTTTTTCAGTGCCACTTCTTCATTATTTGTGCTGGAGTAAAAGTTAGTTGTTGTATTTGTAGGCCTATAGGGTGCCTATATGTTAGCAATGAAAAAAAAATCCACGCCTGAAAGTTTTAGAGATATTAGTGGTTAAACAGTGTCCGAAGCCACCCAGAGGGTCAGGGTGGCCTCGGACAGGGGTGGTTTGACTTCGGACACTACATCCCATTGCTGTAGGTTATGGGTTCCTTGGCCTACCTCAGGCTCCCTGTGCCTCTCTGTGCCACTCCCGGACACGCCGGGGTCGCTTCGGACAAAAATTTGGCGTTTTATAAAAGTCTGCAGCTGGGTTGAGAGCTGCCTAATGACAATAATGGAATGGAAAAACACTGCCTATTTCCACTAAACTTGGAGAGACCGTGTTGAACTATAAAATGAAGGGAACTAATG
>LQNS02278096.1:16860932-16872440 GCA_001587735.2 Parhyale hawaiensis | reverse complement strand
ATTCATGAGTAATAGTTTCTTCACACTATTTATAGTATTTGCTTGGATGTTTATTGTCCAATCTTTTCCTGAAACTGTCCGAAGTCACCCCGCGTCCGACGTCACCCAATTTTACGGTAGCTGAACAAAATCAATGTTATCGAATATCTCAGACCTATATTTTTCTTATGCAATACTGAAGGAACCTGAGTAAATTCTACTAAAAAAAATAGTTCCTCACTTATGATGCCGTTGCTTCCGTATTATGCACACGAAGGTTGAAAAATGTCCAAAAGCACAGTGAATCTTCTACCCAAGACCTGTGAGCAGTAGTAGCTGAAAATTGAGCTCAGCTTCTTCTTCAATAGATCCCTTCCCAGGTCGTATCCCGGATACCTCGGGGAGGCTCTAATTTTCTCATTTAATATTGATGAAAGCGTCTTGGTCGTACTAAGTAACTAGCGGAGGGAACAGCGCCGTGTCATAGGCTACACAGTGTAAGCGTGTGAGTTTTCCAGTTGGGGTACAATCAAGTTGACTTTACCTTTACGCCTCGAATTCATAATTGTCGGATTATTCCTCTCGTGAATTGCAGTTTCACGCAAGGAGCTTCTAATGGGAGGAGTAAGCCCAAGCACTTTTTGGGCGAGTAAACACATGGCTTTGTCACGTGATCGAAGCTGGCGTTTGAAGTCTTAAAAGTGGCTGAAGTGGCAGTGGTCAGCACATATAATTAAGGAAGATACAGAAAGGCAGTTCTTCAATATTTTAGCAAAGACAATCGTGTCTTTAGATTTATATCCCAGTGCTCACCCTGTTACTTTCATCATCAGATGGTATACAGGATACAAGGTCCCTTTACATACTTCCATCCGCTCGGAATTTCGTCGATGGTTAATGGCTATAAAAATTTGAGGTCAGGACTCCTTCCTAAATATACTGCGTGAGGCAATGCCACTCTCCGATTGGATAAGCCACTCAGCCAGTTTGAGAGAAAAGTTTACTCGCAACGCTCCCGTAGGATAAAAAGAGAGGGTGCACTCCTCTTTATTAGAACCTCCTTGGTTTCACGTAAGGAAAAAATCAAATTAGAAAAAGAAAAAAAAAAATGCAATGAAGTCCGCGTGTTCTTTGCCCGTCTTCATAACTGTAGAGTACTCTGAAACTACAGTTGCCATAGCTCCCTTGATCATCTTTCAATTTGCATGAGAACTTAGGAGAGGAGAGAAAGTTTGGATATAGGAAAAACGTAAAAATAAGGATCCATCAGAGTGCTAAGAGAACCTATCGATAGTTTTACAGCTTGAACTTCGACGCTGGCACAGCAAATTGTTAGAATGTTCCAATGAATACTTTTGCAGTGGTGAGCGGTAGGCACAGTACCTTTGTCGTTAGCCCGCAACTCGCACCGCCAATCAGCGACTCCAGTTCAGCGTAGTCACACTTATTATCGACAGATTAGGTCCTCGACCCACCACCCTTCCTATCCAAAGCTCCTAGTTCATCTACCTTTCCTTAGCCAAAATGAGTAAAATCCAGCCTCACTTTAGTTGACAAGCAATTTCATTATCTTAAAAGAGTCAGTAAAACAACGGGTTTGAGGTCTGAAGTAAACTCCAGAGGTACTATGCCTACCGCTCACCAGTGCAAAAGTATTCATAGCAAAATTCTGACTATTTGCAGTAGCTCGCTAACGGCATAGAACCTCTGTCGTTAGCCTGAATTACCCGCGGCTGTGCAGGGAGGTGTTTATGGCTCCTGAAATGGAGAGTGCTCAGGATGCTTATACAAGAATCTCTATCGTTCCATCTCAAGGGCTGTAGAAGTCAATTTCTAGTTCAGCTTACTTGGTCGTGACGTAGGTTTCTTCAAGTCTACCCGACTCTGGTCCTGGGCCTTAGGGTGCGTTTCCACCAAGCCATTCAATTCAATTCTTCGTCATTCATGAATTATCGTGATGCGTTACATCAATTCCTATGTAAGCGTTCACACCAAGCCATTCAATTCAATTCTTAAACATTCACATTCAATGATGCGTTTGGTTCCATTTCTTCTCATTTGAATGACAATCATCCAACTGCAATATTACAAATATAACAATTTCGGTTATAGCTCCATGTATATTTTCTAAAATTTACATTTTGTGATATTTACATAACTATTAATCAATATTCAACTACCTATGTGAATTTTTCACGGTGTATTATCGTGTTTTGTTTTTTTTTAAGGTACCTAATTTGAATATTAACACCATTTATTTTTTCCATCATGTACCAATATCGAAACAATATACATCGGAAATAAAATTTACCTCATTTTCAGTTACAGTAAATGCTCGGCACATTAAGGAAGAGAGATATTTTAAATAATTGTCTTACTTTAGATAAATGGCCAGTCTTTCTTCTGCTTGAATAGCACGGCGGTAATAAGTATTCTGTTTCTCAATGGACGACCTAAGCAACTCAACCAATTTCTTGAATTGCTCATTATAATTATCAATCCTGAAGAAGTCATGAAATTCTTCCGGATTATTGAGAAAATCTGGGAACAAATGGGAAAATGTCCCAAATTGTGCTCTACTGCAATTAAAGGGATGCACCCACAATTTTTTCTTTTTTGTTTCCTCCGCCTTCTACGCCGCTTCAACCATAACAACACTGCTATTTCTGCTACATCAGTCAAGTCCATCTCACTTGAAGGCTTATATTTCATACTGGATGCCTCATGAATGAGAAGTACGCTGATTCTGTTAGTTGGAACGGTGTTCATTCAAAATGAAT
Organism: Parhyale hawaiensis; assembly: GCA_001587735.2. NCBI lineage: Eukaryota > Metazoa > Arthropoda > Malacostraca > Amphipoda > Hyalidae > Parhyale > Parhyale hawaiensis. Next base: position 16,869,681 of record LQNS02278096.1, on the reverse strand, counting down.
CGAATGACGTGCATTGATTAAGCAGGTACTCTAGTAAATATATAAACACACGACGGTCATTCTTAATATTAGATAGTATGGGCCTTCGTCTCCACAAAAAAAAAAAACTGATCTAACAAAAGTAGAAGGAACATACAGCAGTCGACAGAAAGGGCTTGAAAAATCGCGCTCTAACTACAAAGTCAAGATGATCTCGACTAATAACGTCGAGATTTCACGAATGTAAAAACTCAAAATATACGGTACAGATTTCATCACTCGGTGAGTCGGTGGACACACACCGTTAAGAGACTCATTGCTGAGTGCAAATAAATGCAGCTTTCATTACACTGTTGTACTATAATAGGTGACACCATAACTAAACAAAGCAGCACGCCTGAGAGGACTGCTCATTGTTCTCACTGCATTGATATAGTGATATTATGTTTGTGTTTTAGTCCAAGGACTTTTCTGCTATTTAGCTATGTAATTTAACAAATCAGCAATAATACAGTACACATATTATACCTATGCATCAGAGGCTCTCTTAGCGAATTCGACTAAATTTCATGTGGATGGGAAGGTTGTTATTCTTTTAAAATACATTAATTATTTCTAATAATAAAGATCATTACATCATTATACACCTTTGAACAGATATACTACAAACGAAAGCTTTATTATAAATGTATGCCGTAATAAACCATAACTTATATAATTGTATTTTCAACTAACAATACAATCTAATACATTTATAATACTTCATTTTTTTCATATTCATGCAGTCTATTATAAAAATGTTAGTGGTCAATTTCTTTCTTAGATCATTAATGCTGGAATACACTTTCAAGTTTAGTTCAAAAAACCTTCACAGTATTATCTTAAAAATTTAACCACCCCAGACGTAAAACCCTCAAAGGCGATAGGACGCATCATGAGATATAGGGTGAGGTTTGCCCATCTTATGCTATGGGGAGCAACGACCCAGTAGGTTTTCATAGCCTTAGCCTGGCAATAGGGATACCTCTCTTTCACGTCCCTTTTGCTCCCTCCCACTATCATACTCATCGTGATAACGCTTTATTCTGTTCCACCGTTCCCTCCTCAGGCATGCTGTTCTAATGAGCGTTGATCATGAGTCGGAACAGCCTCTTATAAGGCCTCCGAACTTCTATCAACATTCATTGGCTCCCTTACTTTTTCTTCTATGAGATCGCCTTTGCAGTGATCACGAAGGTAAGCTCATGTCAATGTAATAATCAGCTCGTAAAATCAAATTCCTTAATTTTCCAATTGCCCTCTTCCAGTTGTGAGGGACTGACTAATTGCTTTTGAACATTTCTTGTTTGACCGATTCTTCATTCCTCTAATAACCAAATGGTGTTCTTGTTTCATGTCAAAACTATTCTAATTTTTTTTTCTTTAATAAGTTCTCATTGTTTCTTCTTGCATCTTCACTTTTATACTGTGCAGCTGAAAGTGTAAAATGTCTTGAATATAAATACATGAAAAAATAACATAAAAATGCTGACATCCCATTGTTCTCATTCATACCATAAGTCTGCACAATTTAAAAATTGCTTCGGGACTAATACAGAGGGATCGTTCCACCGTTACGGTCGTAACATTGGGAGCAACTTTTTTCTGTACACTTCGACATAGACATGTAAAAGGAATGCAGTTAGAATGAAATGGTTTTTACCCTAATACCAATACCTAGTGAATGTTTAAACTTTCATCATACGCATAGGTTTCCCAAGATTCTATTTTGGTCAAGCACTGAGGAATAGAAACTGGTCGTTACGGTCGTAACGAAAATTTATTACTAACACTCCGATTTTCTGATAAATATAAGGCACATTAATAGAAATAATCAATCTTTAGGCAGTTATATCGTTTCATAAAACATTTTCATAAAATATGATTCACGGCGGCGATCGACGAACGTGTATCGCCGTTCCGGTGTTCTCTGCCTCAAGATTAAAGAAGATAGCTCTGTGATTTCCTCAGGAGTTATATACTTAACTAGAGTCTTAAGCGTTTCTTGCTGACTCTGCAGTGGAAATGGCAACTGAACAACAGCTGCGGACGTGCTCGATAATGGAGCTGTAATAAATTCTGCCGATAGTGAAATGCCACCTGAATCCATTTCTCGTTCATAAATGGATCATTCTGTACTAGCGCATCGGGCGCAATGCGAATATAGCAAACAATTGTTTAATAAATGTAACGTTTAGCATCGTTTATAAGGTTAAAAATTGATGCTGTTAACGATGGTAACCACAATTTTTGCATACAATGATTATTTTGTAAGTTACGACCATGCCCTTGGTATTGTGTACGATTTGCCCATGTCGGCAGATTAGTGCTCAGCAAAATGCTTATTTTTTCAATTTTTACTGGCACATATTGCTTGGGCAGTTAGCTATGTATATTGATACCATAACTACATGTAGGTACCACTGCTCCTACAATAAAATAACAGCTTCACAAAGATCGATAGTTACAGTGTCAGGGTGTCTACAAGACATCCAAAAGTTAATTCAATTACTTTTCAATTACCTTATCGAGCAAGAATTCAAGCAACTTCCAATTGTCAACTAGCACAGTTATATGGTGACTAGGCCTAGCCCTCACCACAATTTTATTCGATGTGTAGCTGTGTATTTGAAATAGACACTGGACTGTAACACAGTTCATCTAACAGCAAATAGTAAAAGCTCAGTGTGGAAACAAAATGGGCCACACTTTGGAAAGTAAACTGCACTACGGACATTAATGCACCGCCGAGGCAGAGAAAGACATTTTAAAGGAGTATATTTCAATTTTTAAGCAACTTACCCTGAGTTCAAGCGCTTTCCAATTAGCTACTTTTCGAAAACTTTGCTCATTTAATCGCTTTCAATTACATTCATGCATCTCTATTATCCATTTTATCCATTGGCAGATTGGCAGCAAAATGTTGGTTTCTATTTTTTTCAAGTACGTCTAGGTCTAGGTACATGTTAACATTGCTCTTACAATAAAATAGTAGTTTTCCAATGATCGATAGCAATAGTATGACAACGAATTGAAATAAAAATACTTAAAAGTTTCACCATTGGCAGACTGGCAGCAAAATGCTCCTGGTTTTTATTTTTTTCTAGTTCTTACCTCCACAAACTGCTTTGGCCATTATATGTACCGTGACAAAATGTAACGTTGCTTTTACAATGAAATAGCAGTTTCCCCAAGATCGATTGTAACATTGTGACAATGAATTGAAATAAAAATGCGCATGATTTTCCTTATTGGCAGCAAAATGCTGGTTTAAATTTTTTCCAATTTTTACCGCTACATATTGTTTTAGCCACATTATGCAATGTAACTACATGTAACACTGCCCTTAAAATAAAATAGCAGTTTCTCAGAGATCGATAGTAAGAGTGTGACAACCAATTGAAGAAAAAAAACAAGGTTCCCAGCATTTGCAGAAAATAAAATACCATGATATTTCCATGATTCTTATCCCCTTCTTTTTTTTTTCTTTCCTTTTCCATTTTTTCTTCTCTCGTTTCCCCAGTCCTGCACCTCCTACTAACATAATGGCTGATAACGGGTTACATATTTTCATCCCAGACAAGAGACCAGAACTAATTACAGTGCCGAACTTAATTTTCTGAAAGGTATACTGATAACACTAGACTAGATAGGCGGCAGTAGACGAACAAAGAGGTCCATTCCCAAAGAGACACCGAAACTTATGAGCTATTGCCATTATGTTAGTAGGATGTGGAGGACTGGGGAAACGAAAGGAGAAAAAAATGGAAGATGAAAGAAAAAAAAAAGAAAAAAGAAGGGGGAGAAGAATCTCAGCCAAAGAGTTGATCATGAATGCACGCAAGCTTGATCAATAGCCGCTGATCTGCGAAGCTTAAAGATATAGATAGAACGGAAGTGAGAAGAAGTCGGTTTGAAATGGCCAGGGAAGCTTTCGCCGTAAGTGCTTGCGACTCGTGGAGGAGGAGTTCTTAGCCGTGGAGGATGTCTATCCCAATGTACATCAAGACGATTTTTGAACGAGTTAACCGTCGGAGGGAAGCTTATTTCAAATGCTGACTATGAAATAGGAAAAGACCTGCTGATGTAAGGTTGTTCTTCGAGCTTTATGCTTGAGTTTTTCACCGTTGTTTCGCAAGCAATCATTAAGGTAACTTTCAAAGAGTCCCGTTGTAGGTACGTCGTTGAAGCTATTCAAGTACTTGAACGTTTCTATTAGTTGCCCTCTGAGTCGTCTCTGCTCGAGATTTCAGACTCAATTCTTTTAGGCGGGGTTCAGACGACTTGTTTTTCAGCTGATGTATCAATTTGGTTGCTTGCGTTGGACTCTTTCCATGTTACGGATATCTTTACATAGATGTGGCGACCAGAATTGAACAGCAAATTCTAAGTATGGCCTCACTGTCTTGTACAAGGGAACGATGATGTCCTTGGACCTGTATTCGAAGTTTCTGGTGATGAATTCCAGCACTCTGCCATTTTCACACTCTTGTCAACTTGCTGACTGTGTTGTAGTTTGTAATAGTGATTCCCAAGTCACGTTGTAGGGTGATAGTAGCCAATTCCGTCCCAATCATTTTCAAAGGGGTGGAAGGGTTCAGCAGCCCTACGTGCATAACAAAGCATTCGTCGACATAAAAGTTTAATATGAATATAGGAAAGTATCACAGAGGAATCGAGGAATAAAATAGCCTGGAGCATTGAATTTCCTTCCACAATTTTAATCTTAGTGCAATTTACCATTTTTTTCATTGCAATTGATCCAGGTAAACATGATTATAGCCTGCAGGGCAAACAGAGTCAGGTAGCTATATCTCATTGCTAGAGAAATCACTCTGAAGGCAAGGTGTGCATCAATACTTCAGTTTCTAAACAATACTGTTAAATTAGGCCACATTATGGTGTAGAAGGAGAAAAAGCTTTGGAGGCAAGGTGGCACTACTCCCTCTTGGCCATCGAGTGAGTCACAATCACAAGAGTACACTAAAATGACAGCACAGGTAAGTTTTTTTTTTTTTTTGTATCAGGCCATGAAATAAAAGAGTGTATCTTTGGATAATCAAATTCCATGATTTTTCCTGTTGGAAATTACATGATTTAAAGCACACTGTTCGTTTTCCTTGATTTTTCCTCCATGATTTCCAAGTTTTCCATGTATGGCTGGGAACCCTGAAGAAAAATGGGCTCAATTTGCCGCAGCTAACACGTCTGACTATGAGGGAGTTGTGTCGGCTCAAGATTATGTTGCAGAACGGAAACGAAAACGTTCCTCTTCTGGAGAGGGGCATGCTCAGCTAGAAGCACTCATTAATAAGCAAAAAACAGTCCGTTACGGTCGTAACTTTCGGAAGGAGTTACGACCGTAACGCCCAAAACCGTTACGCAATTTATAGAAAACAGACATTCAGAGAAAAGTGACAAAGGGCGCATAGGTTCCCCCATGAGGCCTAACGACAGATACAAAGTTATATTGAGCTGCTCCAAATATTCACTTGCCAATGTAAACAAATACCATATTTCCGTTACGGTCGTAACATACAATGTGGATATATTCAATTAATTATGAGACATTAATGAGGGGCTCTGAAATTCCATGAACATGGTAATTACATAGCACTATGATAGCTCATTATTATGTAAAATGGGGAGTTTGCTCAGAAGCCTTTTACATAGTGTGGCAAGGCTATGAAATGTTAACTATTTTGAAACTCAATAGAAATTGATTAGTCAGAACAATTTATAAAAACATGTATAGGCATAATGCATATCTAAAACTTACAATGAGGGACAAAAGGGCGCTATAAGCACATTCGCTTCCCGGACCTAAAAAAAATAATAAAATGAGCTGTGTGAAAATTTTTTTAGAGAACGAGGAAGTAGGAAATAAATCCTGTAGTACGTAGAATTTCAGAGAAAATAGTCGTAAAGATAAAAATTGATTCAGGAAATACATCCTACAGTAGAAGATACATAAGAATTAACATTCTCGCAAATATTAGAACCAAAATCATTAAACTAAGACAATTATTATATTGAGTAGTTTAAGCCTGTCTCCACAACAATGGTGATCTAACAGAGGCAAAAGCAAGGGACATATAGTATGACGATAGAAATATGGGGAACCCATGCACGAAAGTGTTTCCACACAGGATCAACGCGCATAGAAGCAGCAAGTCAGGAAAGAATAGGAAGATCAGAATAAAGCATGGGCAAGTAAACTAAGACAATTCACTAGGCTAATACTGTAGATTATTACTCGTCAGAATTAAAAGTACAGATGCATTGTCATACATACCCAATTAGGTATTAGGTATCGCAAGGGCAAAAAACAATGAAACCCCAGACGGGTGGCAGCACGGAGCGCTCGGTTACGTGATAATTATAGCCGAAAATAAACTAACGCTCATAGATCAGTTGGTCAGGGCAACGCTCTTGAAGGCTTTTTTTTTCGGATGATATACTTACAGTCATTGGCCTCAGTAAATCATCAGCGGTTTCATTAATCTGCTTTACTAATTGAAAAATGGTATCCTCCTTCTCAACATTCAATCGAACAACAGGCAAATTACACTTAAATCCCCTCGTTGCATAATTATGTCGAGGTAGCAAAGGTACAAGATACTTATTAGGTATTAGGTATTATAAGAAGATTTAAGCCTCCCTAAATAAGTACTAAGCTCTTCTAAGAGAGGAAAAGGAAGGGACATATAGTATGTCGACAGAAAAACGGGAAACCCATGCACGAAGGTGTTCCCATACAGGATCAACGCGCATGGGAACAGCAAGTCGGGAAAGAAGAGGAAGAACAGACAATAGTAAGATCAGTAGGAGTATGAAAGTGGAAGGAAGCAAAGTGGGCACGAAAAACAGACGTCCCGAAGGCCTAGCTAATGGCTAAGGTAACCTACTCAAACCCCCAGGGGGCGCTACTCCCCATAACATAGGATGGGCGAACCTAACTAACCTAACCCTATGGCCTATGAAGATAGGTACTTATCATACAATTTTTTGTCATCATATGAAAATTTATGACCTAGTTTGAGTAAAAAGTATCTATACTGTATATATCGTCACATTGCATTAATTCTAGTGATTTGCACATATCTATTATATGCATATCAGGCACATGGTTTACAATTTGTACTCTGAACATCCTACGCAATATCCTATTACAAATATTTACCAAATGCGTCATGTTTGACAACCTCTTGAAAAAAAGTGGTTCAATATTTATAGGTTTTCTCTTCAGATTATTAAAGTAGAGGTCTTTAGCTTTAATTTAGTGTACCTACGTATATAAAAGCTTCCTTAAATGAATTTTTTATTTTTAGCCTCAGGTTGACATTAGCATGAAATGACCCCGGAGTGTTTCAGCAATTTAGAGCTTTTCGTTCTTTCACCAAAAGGGGGGGGGAGGGAAGGGGCAAAACGACATAATCATGGGAGGCAGTGCTTTTGGTCCGATAAGGGCCGCTGGTCACAAGCCTAGAAATATGGGCGGCTAACGCTACGACCTTCGGGAAGGGGCCGCACAAATAATGCTCCAACACACCCACCCCCCCAAAAAAATGAATAGAAAAAATAACATAAGAGTCCACGAGTGAGTATTGATTAATAATACATAGTTTAGACTGTATAGAAAATAATAACTCCGGCCAGTACATACCCTGTCCTCAATAGTGAGACCCAAGCTTCGCAGCATAGGGTCCATGTTGAAGTTGTTGGCAGCAATGATTTTCTTGACGTGCTTGAAGCGCACATCGGGCTTCACTGCAGTCTGCTTAATAAAGGCAGCCGTTTCATCATCTTTTAGCTTGCCCTTCACTCGCTGGTTTGGGGCAATTTCACACACCTGATAAGCACAACAAAAGAGCATACAATAGTAAATCTTATCATGTTATATCGATTTTCATTGCATCTGCAATTCTGCGAACGACTAATATTGAGAAATCTATTAAAGTAGCTATTCAAAAGCGCATTCTTCTGTCGCCTAGCAAATCACACTACTGCTGAAGTTTGGAACAATTCAATTTTGGCAGAACTTTAGACGTTATGGTTCAGCTATCATTCGTTCAGCAACGGCTTGAGCTCTTAGTGTATGGCATTCCAAGTACACATTCACATTTGGAAGCTGACTACAAGGGCAGAGGTCATCACATCAAAAGCATCATATACTCATAGAAAGGACGTCAATTTCATAAGCAGTAACTTGCATAAGGAATACCGGTAATACTTAGATTATTACTATAGTACGTGTGCCATCGAAAATGACGGCGAGAAATTTATGGTGACAGTTTTTCACAAAAAAAATACTTTCGTTACTAAAGTGCTTTTGAATGATGCACTATAACGGTGAACTCAAATTATATGAGATGGGTGCCATCCATTTCACAGCAGCCAAGCAGCACAAGCCTTCCTTCCCTTGGGTTATTTTCACATACAATAATAATTCAGGCCTCCCTAAATCAGTACTAAGCCGCTTAAAGAGAGGGAATGTGGCATATATTAGGTGGGAAACTAAACTGTTGCCGGTATTTACTATTTTAATCCAAAAAGTTTAAAAATATGTTTGTGACAAGCCAAGGGCAAGGGAACACGTCCTTTTTCTCACCGTAAGCGAACTTGACACCGTATAGGACTTATCCCAGGGGATCGTACTGCCTTTACCTCTTGATACCTGCTTCACAAGACTAAATCGTTACAATTTTCGTATGTTTGATTATTCTTATAA
>LQNS02278096.1:16808678-16841927 GCA_001587735.2 Parhyale hawaiensis | reverse complement strand
TCCGACTCCAACTCCTAGGTCTAACTAGTAGATATTTGATGTAAACATTAAACATGTCCAAATAATTTTTGCTAATATAAACATATATCAAGTTAAAGATGTTAGGTGTTTTGTACATATACAATGATAGTTTGCATCATTTGGGATATTAAAGTGAGGACATGAGGACATTAAACAAATTTTGGTAAAACTTTTGCACCTGGTACATTATGTGAGGGGGCATGGGGGGCAAAAATTGAGGGGGGGAGGGGGCAAAATACTCAATTTTTTACCAATTGTTCTGAAATTTACATGGTGTAAGTACAGTTCTTTTGAAAAAGAAACACATTTTATTCCTACAATTTCTTTGATTTAATTAAGCCTTAGTTTTTGAGATAATGAAAGTATATACAGTATAATGATATACCTAGGTATGCATATTTTCTAAATTTCAAAGGAATAGAACTCAATGAGTTTTCATGCTACAATAAAAACAATGACAGTTTTGGAATGCTGGAAACATTCTTAACAAAACTACTGAGCTGGCCTCTCCATTTTCTATTCTGTTCAATCACTACCTAACTAAAATATAGGGGGAAAATCAGTTTCGGTTGCATTGAAAAAGGGCTAAAATGAAAAATCCTGCTGTATAGTTTTCTTAGGAATGCTTCAAGGACTCTAAAACTGTCATTGTTTTACTGTAGCATGAAAACTCATTGAGTTCTATTCCTTCGAAATTTAGAAAAAAATAGATGGGTATATATTCATATATATTTCCATTATCTCAAAAACTAAGGCCTTAACAAAAAAAAATGTGGGAATAAAATGCGTTTCTTTTTCAAAAATACATATACTATGCAAATTTCAAAACAATCGGTCTAAAATTGCTCATTCCCCCCCCCCCATAATGTACAAGGTGAAAAAGTTCTACCCAACATTTTCTCAAAGGCCTCATCACATGGAATAGGAAAATACATGGTAGCTATAGCTGTAAAAGAGAAATGTGCAAAAAAATACCAACATTTACATTTTTTTTTTATTTGTGACTGAAAATTTAGATTAGAATATTTGTTTATAAATATCATCCCGGAGTCGGACCAAAAATTCCGACCACGACTCTGACTCTTAGAGCAAGTGAAATTCCAACTCCGACTCCCCCTCAAATCCTACGACTCCGACACCCTGGTTTTCAAGGCTAATTTAGAGAAAGTTTAAGCCTCTCGTACAAATAGCTTTTCAAGAAGGATATCAACATAAAAACAAGAATATATTACTATCTGATGTGAACAGGCAGAATTAAACAATTTTGATGTATATTTTTACTATTCCGATCAATTCAGATGAAATATTGCATGACAATTGCATTCATTAGTCTTTCTCTAACTTTGTTTGACCTGGCATACCCTGTAACTATAGGTAATGTTTGTGTGTTGGACCTGGCATACCCTGTAACCATAGGTAATGATTGTGCAAGATGAACACCAGCACTAAGAGTCTGACCTTTACTTTTCCTAAGTCTTTGCAATCTTTTTCCAGCACCGGTTCTTTCTTTCTGTCTTACTTGAACAAAATTGAAGGTAGCTATGCTTCTAACTATGTGTAGCTAAATGTTGATACTCTTAATAAATGTACCGTAGAATGGGGTAATTGAGATCATGTGGAGCAATTGAGATGTAGTGGGGGTAATTGAGATCAATGATTATTGTGGCCTTGGTAGAGTACTTACACAAATCAGAACATATTTTTTAAATGTCAAATCCTGGCAGATATCTACCACAAGCCTATAGATTGTGTAAGTACTCTAACAAGGCCACAATATCATTTATCTCAATTACCCCCACTACATCTCAATTGCCCCACATGATCTCAATTACCCCATTCTATGGTAACTATGTATTATATGTGTATATATAACAGCAAAGACGATGCAGAAACGTTAGGCAAGTAGGTTGAATATTCCAATGAACTCCTTTGCAGAGGTAAGCAAAAGGCAGAGTACCACAGTCGGATAGCACCACGACCCGTGTTTTTGTGGGTTACTCCATATCAGGAGGACAGATGAATTGTTGCACTTTGTTATTAACAGGTGTACTTTTACCTTTTTTCTACATAGTCAAAATTGCAGGTATGCCTTGTGGAAGTATAGTAGCTGACCCCCTAGTAGTTTCTTTTGTAATTTGTCTTAGCATGTCAGTGTAGACTCTAAAGACAATAACTACAGTATGTTACCTTTCATTATGCAAATACAATTTTTAAAATTTATTTTTCAAGATAAGTGTCAAACTTTGAAACATCAATATTAACTAAATGAATGACTGTGTTGCAAATATAAATAGCACATGTGAAATAAATATTCAGCCATTTGTTAAGTTTATCATACAATTTGCTTAATTATAACCAAAACAATTCATTAAACCCTGAAATAAGTGTTCAATAGTGGTAAACAATACAAGTTAATTTTGAACATAGCACCTCCACTTTTCATCATTTTTTAAAGCAATTATCAATAGACTGTTAGGTTTGATATATCAGATGATGGAATAGAAAACTGCAGCTGTTTTTACTGCATTCCACAAGCTTACTTTGCTCGAAAACTGCTCACCACCTTCATAGACCTTACTTTTGATCATTGCTCAGAGGTTTTCAATGGGATTTAAATCTGAGCTATTCATTGGTCAGGGCATTATCCTTTTTGATTTAAATCTACCATCCGTAAGCTAGTTAACAATGTACCGTGCTCGGCGTGAGGGAATGTAATCGTGCTGAAATATCAATTTGCATCTGCATGCGATGGTTTGCTCATCAAGCCATGGGATCACGTTGGCTTCAAGAAACTGGCAGTACCTTTCTGCATCCAGTTTATCTCCTTCTGCCACTTCAAATGGACCAATAAGGGTGTTACCTACTATCTCCGTGCAAAACATTACACCTCCAACACCTTCTTGACACTTGAGCCGTGTCTGTTGAGGTCAATCATGGAGGATCCATCCAGACTCCCATCCATCTGGACCATCAAGAGTGGCTCTGCATTCGCCAGTAAATATGACATTGGAGAAATCAGTTTTCATGTGCTCTTTAGCCCATTTGACCCTACTTGCTTTAGAGTTTTTGTTAGAAGTGGTCGTTTTATTGTGTTTCCCACTTTTCCTACCTTCTGCAGAACCTCACATCTTGTCTTTCTGATTAGTACAGGGGCCGTAGCATCTTCAAATATATGTAATGTCTTACTTGAAAAGTTGTTTTCTAGCCATAAAAACCTTCAAATGTCGCATATCCCGAGCAGTCAATTTCCTCGTAGAGGCTCCATCTGGAATTTTCTGGTTTTTATCTACAATTGCATAAGCCTTAATCGTTTGGTGATCGCGCTGTAATTTCTTGGAAACTTCCAGTGTTGTCTTACCAGAAGCCAATAACGAGGTCACTTTGATCTATTCTTCACTTTTTAAACCGTATTTCTCGCCCATGCTGACTAGACAGTGATGTTGCACAATCTGGCGTAACAGCATAACCCCGTGCGATAAGCAAATATGTTGCCAAAACGAGGAAAATTATTCCATTTTTCTCAGATCGTCTTTATAATTCCAACATACCTGTGCACTATCTTACTATTAACATTTTAAATGTTTGACACTTATCTTGAAAAATAATAAAAAAATGTATATTTGCATAATCAAAGGTAATGCACTGTACTAACATCTCGCTTGTGCATGTTAGTAAAAGAATTACTAAAATCTGATAACTCTTTTCTTGTTCCCTGTGCAGGTACTAGAGTTACTTCTCAGATTTCTTTTATACTTTTCTCCAACTTTTTTTGGGCTACGCCCTCTCTCAGACCCACTGGTATCTAATAGGTAGGCACCCGACCTCCTGAGCCTCATTTCGGTCGACGAGCGAATATCTCTCTCGACTATGAAGCCCAGAACATATGGGCTTTGGGATCAGTTTAATCTCCAGAGGTATTCTGCCTTTCGCTTACCACTGCAAATAGCTAGTGGTGAGCGTAAGGCAGAGTACCACTGTCGGTAGCACCTTGACCCGCGATTCGAGGGGACTCCAGATGAGGAGGACCGGCATAGTCATTACACTATTAAATGACAGGTAAGTACTTTGCAATATTATGTGAACATGTGTAAGTAAGAGTCTCAACACCTTTAATTTGACCTTGCCTGCATATGTGGAGAGTGTTAGCTGGTAGTCAAAGTCTTACATTCCTTATAGACATGTTATTTACTTGTTTCCTATGCAGGACTCAAAAACTACCCCATTTTTGCCTAATTAGCCAAATTTAGCCAAACTTGTCAAATTCAGCCTAACTCGCCAAATCCATCCAAACTAACAACTAGCCAAACTTCCTGGGACCCCTGCACCCCTTCAGCCTCTTCCATATATACCAGGATCAGGGCGGCATGAGTCATTCGACACGATGAGCAAAAAGTCAGCCTAGAACGTAGGGATTTGAGAAAAAGAGCAATCCCCTAGAAGTACTCTGCCTTACACTCACCACTGCAAAAGAGCACATTGGAACGTTCTAACTATTTGCAGTGGTTTGCTCCAACCAGAGTACCTCTGTCAGTAACACCGACTTACCAACAGCGTAGTTTACGGGGCAGGGGGGGGTTCTGAGGCGCCCTGAGCTGGAGGGTGCACATAAATTAAGATTCTTGAAGCCTGTCTGCTACAAGCTCATCTGCTTCAAGTTCCCTGCTATCAACATCCTTGCTATTATCTGCTTCCGTGCCCATTACGTGAAGTTTTTCTTTTACCAAAGACTGTTCATATCATGATGATGGCCAATTGTCATTAAACTGGAAGAGCTGAGATTAAGTCTTAGTGGATAAACTCAAGAACTTCAAACTAGTAAAGGCCTTCGAGGGCAGTAAGTGATCGTAGATATAGCATAAGTGATAAGTCCATACCAGACTCTGAGGCTAAGAGTCAATCAATCTACTCTAATCTGAGATTAAGGTCCTTAAGTCAGTTGAGAAAATTTTCCCAGTCCAAAAGGCTGGATGAGAAATTTTTCTAAGTCCCAAGGGCTCTAGATGAATCTGAGTTAGAGTCCCCCAAGTGGGAACTGCAAAACTTTTCAAATTATTCAGGCACTAAAAACTGGAAAACTGACCACAAAAACACTGAATGTTAATCTCATATAAGTAACTGACACTAAGTCAATACCTGATCAGAAATTTCAAACACTCTCAGGACATAAAGCTGTTCTGAGGCTAAGTCCCAAAACGTCTATAGCAAAATATTTACCCGTTGGGGTCTTGAGATATCATAATGGTTATGTCACGAGGCGATGTTACACCATTGAATAAGTCGTAGTTATAACAAAAGTGCAATATATTGGCGAGATATGTTTTGCCCTTGCCACCTTCTTCTTCATAGTATTAACAAATTTGGCGATTATTTTGTTGGGAAATATGCTCTAGACACTGATACTGCCATCCAGAACACCAGGAATCGCGCAGTTCCATAAATCGAGCGTGTCGAATTTGAAGCTGACGTATGTCATGAAGTACCTCATCGTAGCTCCGCTTGTGTCTGATGTATTCGATTCTACACTTTGCATTTTCAGCTTCATGTCCAAGCAGGTCTTGAATGAGATTTGATGTTGAAATTTGCGCTCTAGATGCACCTGTTCTTGCGAGTTGCCGACGCACTGTGTCCCAGTCACCATATACTTGTTCGTGTCCTCCTTTAGTGCAATATCTATAGTTCTGTAGAGTAGTCCCTCTCGAAAACTCCCAGTGACACGCCAAAGTTTTCGCATCGTGTTAAATGTAATCGGGTTTCGAAGCTCGATGAAACCCTGTAAATGACGGGTTCCTTGGGTGCCATACTCGACTCCGAAGACGAAGTGAGATAGTTGTCCCGCGGACTGCAGTCTGTCATAGTAATTTATGCAAAAGTTAGGATTGTTTACGGTGAAACACCAACGACGATGCTTCTTGTCTACCATCCTAAGACTGAAGAAGGCTAAAATTTTAAGAACTAATATACCAGTAACTGACCCTGAATATTGCCCCCTCAACTAACAAATTTTTCCGGGGGAGGGGGGGGGGTGTTAGCCTTAAAAAACTTTATCCATTATATCCTTATGTATTCAATAGAATTATAAATAAAATTCAATAATGAACATGTTTGTATTTTTATCCTTCTCGTTAAGTTACAATGAGCTCTCATTAGGTTACAATGAGCTCTCGTTAGGTTTCAATGAGCTCTCGTTAGGTTACAATGAGCTCTCGTTAGGTTACAATGAGCTCTCGTTAGGTTTCAATGTGCTCTCGTTAGGTTTCGATGAGCTCTCGTTAGGTTTCAATGAGCTCTCGTTAGGTTACAATGAGCTCTCGTTAGGTTTCAATGAGCTCTCGTTATGTTTCAATGAGCTCTCTTTAGGTTTCAACGAGCTCTCTTTAGGTTTCAATGAGCTCTCTTTAGGTTTCAATGAGCTCTCGTTAGGTTTCAATGAGCTCTCTTTAGGTTAGAATCAGCTCACATTAGATTACAATACCCCTCTCATTGGTTATAACTTACAAATACACGTTAGGTTACTGGAACACTTTTCGCGGTTACTATTACCCGCGAAAAAGTGTTCCAACTGTTCCACAGTGTTATTCCTAAGGGGATTAATTGTAGCATTATCCAAAAGTGTTCCATGCTATTCCTACGGCATAATTCAGGTTAGGTTCATACTTGCATAAGAAGATATAAAGGGGAATAAACAAAGGCACTTCAATTGTACAGAGACCAAGTCCCAAGGGCGACACTTGACTAATTTTTCCAAGTCCAAAAGGACCAACCATAAAAATTTTCCAAGTGCCAAAGGTATCTCACTGCACTATCCATGTGTCTGTAACCACTTCAACCGTTTTTATATAGTTACGCTTGGTGAATATGGGGCTGCTCCCCGAGGCGTTTTCCTAATCACGCTTTCGATTTTAACTTTCGTTTCGCTTTCAAATTTCTCAAAATTTGGTACTAAGGCAGCAAAAATATCTGCCCGAAAGGCATCGACTCTACGAATTCCTCTGGGCAAGCTTATGTGCACAAGACCAGACTTTCCGTACTGAGTCTTGTATAATCCAAATCTGCTGGGAGACCAACTGTAAGTCTTAACATCCGGCGCGACGGCCTACTGCACAGCTACGCAGTTCCACATAACTGACTCTTTACGTGAGTTCAGACGATAGGTTCCATTGTGCAGACACCGCATTGCCTAGGCCGAAATCTCCATAGAGAAAAACGCCTCGTAGTTGCTTTTCACATGTAAAGCATGTAAGGTCTACAGAAAAGTATCACGGATAGTTATCTAAGCTCCTACCCTTGCATAAGTATCCGGCCGGCCAATTTAAACTTAGTAAATTTGAAAACTGCTAAATCAACACCTACTTACGAAACAGCATGTTAGTAATTTCCAACTATTAATTCTTTCTCAAGGTATCAACCAAAGTCAACTCTTCACGTCCCTAAGCGCATATCCACCGCTTTCTTTCTGCACAGAAGTATACTTGGATTGAATAAGGAGGCCCGAAGCTTAGGAGAGATAACCAAGTGTCGAGGTAAAAATAGGAATTGCGTTTTTTGAAAATTACCAGCACATCCTTTAACTGAAGTTAGCGTCTAGTTCGGATATATTCACTGATTAACAAATGCCTATAGGGAACGGCAGTTTATCCTAGATTAACACATACAATAGTTTAGCCATTTCTCTAACAATACCGTCACTTCATATTAAATTAAACTTCACGCCCGAGCCGTCACGGACAGGTAGTACAATCCCAAAGAAGCCGTTTGCAACACCGGGATGCCCGAAACGCCGCTTATGAAAATCCAACAAATATCCCATTAACTGCTGACTTGAACACCTGCATGCCAACACGACCGAAAACCGATGCCGGCAATGGATTCTAAACCCCAACAGACCAGACCAGGGTCTCGTAACAGACAACCAAAATTAAAACTAAAAGTGTCACCTGAAATCCGTAAGTGTCGTAGACTCGTAGTCTTCTACTAAGATATTAAACTTCGTATACGTACGTAGACAACTCGATTAAACAGCGCAAACAACAGTGAGAAAAGTAAAACATCAATGGAATTCAGTAAAAAGAAACAAAGAATGAATCGAAAGTAACCAACGGAACGAACAACGACACGAAACAAGGACAGCGAACAAACGAAACGGGATGGTCACAGCGTAACTCCAGCGAGAAGAAACTACAACCTTGCCTCAACTCTATCCCGTAGCGACTACCTGCCCGCCGTACGTTGCCGCCACCCAACATCACGGGGTGAGCACTAACAAACTCCTCCTGAGATATTTTCAACAACCCCCCCCCCCCCCGTGATGTACACATCAGACCCCGTAGTCGCTCATAGAGCAGGGCGGCCGCAGCTGGCGCACGGGACGACCGACCGATTCAAACCCCTCATCTCGATCTCCATCCACGTCGCTCCTACTTCCCTCAGACTCTTCACTATCAGCTAGGAGCTTGCGAATGTCTAGTACATGACGGGGCTCTCCACCAACTTGTACATTGTTTGTAGACGTCAAACCCGTCACCGTGTCCATTTTCCATTTGGTGTTGCATTTGGCGTCGGGAGGCTTCACCACGACCTCATTTCCAACCTTGATGTATGCACCAGGAAGTTTGCAGCTCCCCAGCCTCCCTGAGCTCTCAGGTTGTACTGCAGGGTGTCGCCATTAGTAGCAATGGAGCACTTTGGATGGAGCTGTTTCTGGGTCTGTGCCGTTCCTCGCGGCCAAGTTATACCAAAATACTACTTGCAGTGGGTCCGATTTGCTTCGAGATGAGCGACATTTAATTGTACGATGAATCCTCTCGGCAAAGCCGTTTCTTTCAGGTCTATTTACTGCCCTAAAGTGCAACCTCACTTTCCACGTTTTGCACAAATCGCCCACTTGCCCAGAGCAAAACGCTGCACTATTGTCGAGCAACAAATCAGGTGCACCTCGCTCCCTAAACACTTGCTCAAGATTAAAACAAACATCACGGCTGTTTTCGGAGTCGACTCTGCGCCAAATAGTAAACCGACTAGGCCCACAATGTATGATTGTAAGATAATGTCTCCCTTCAAAGTGAGTGACATCCACCACCAGCCAACTTAAAGCCTCATCAACGGTCAAACTTCCGGGATCGATAGATCTTCACTGTATGCAGTCCCGCACACACCTTTCAACACTAGCTTAGCCAAGTAGTAACTTCTATCGACACCAAAATAATGTTGATTGTGGAGATCGATCACGCTTGATGAACATGCAGCACCACATACATCATTCCACTGTAGCCAGGACTTCGGCACTCTCGTTAGACTGTCCGCCTTGTTCTTACTTGAAGCGACATAGTGACGTGCAATCCGTAGTCGTCAACAAGGTCTCTAATAACCGAAAGCCGCCTTTTGACCAGCATTTGAGACATGCCAGCAACTTTAATGCAGAACTCTCCACTCAACATTGCAGTCACCCAGCTTACCGCAGCCGAAGAGTCAGTAATTATTTTGACTGACTCCAGGTCCCACTTCAAAGTAAGATTCACCCCTCAGAGCACAGCATCCAACTCCGCTACATTAATATGGGTTGCATCGCATGATTTACAAAACCACGCTCCGTCCTCAACGCTTACTCCGTCCACTTCCAAAACTACTCCCAGCGCCAAACTACTGGCATCGCACCACAATGTACGGTTGCTCACTCAGGGTACCGCCCAATTTCCACCCACTGGATCATTATTCTCCACTTTGCTGATCACATTTTGAATCATGAGCTGCGCTCTATTCCCAACCCAGTCATCCCAAGAGTTGCCCGTACACTCACGTTTTACGAAGCTACATGCAATTCTGAGCCACCCATAAATAGAATAATGCCCTACCAACTTACCACAGATAGAAAACAGTTTCCGGCGCGTTAACCGACCGGAGCCCTCCCAATGGTGGGATCTGCATTACCACGGCGGAACATCAGGTCCCCTTTATCGTTACAATAAAGAGACAATCCGAGAGCACGCCCACCCTCAAGTGCCTCGGGTGACTCGACCTCCAAGCCGTACTGCCGTAGATGCTGCACAACTCGTTCTACAGAAGCTATACTTTCATCAATAATAATGTCATCAATGTAGCTGTCAGTTCCTTGACACACATCATCCCGGGACAGCACTTCCCGCAAGATTTTAGACATCGGTGCACAATTCAAGCCGAATCCTAATTGTGTAAGACAGTAACGCTTACCCTTGAACGGCACCTGTTGAAATTACCACAATTTTTCATCAACATGAATTTGAAGATACGCAGATCTTAAATCAACTAGTTTTAAGGGTCCGGGTAAGCGCCGCCATCGCCTCAATGTTTCATTACACACCGCAACATCAGCATCGGGATGCGATTCTACATGTCAGTTCAGTTCTCAAAAATCCAGGAAGAGGCGCACCTTATTTTTTTGGCTTGAATTACCGCTATTAACGGGATTAAACCCTGGTTAGAGGTATTTGTAAACGGCATTAACCAACCCTCTGTTATCCAACGGTCGATCTCCGCATCAAACTCTTATTTCTTGGCAAGTATTTGTGAATTCTTATAGCACTCAACAGTGTTCTTCACCTGAGGGCATGCCTCATTTTTACAACGCCAAGAGACTGTCCATTTCCCACCACTAATCTTCGCTATGAAGTCAACGTCATCAATACAAATATCTGCTGGAACTGCTCTCACGCTTCACAACAGCACACGAAACACCTTCACTAGACGAGCTAACGTCTGCCGACACGCCTGCAGCACTAAAACTCACGTTATTTCTGTAAACAACCACTCCGCCACGCTCATTGATATAATCCATTCCCAGAACTGCATCTACGCCATCCAGGAGACTGTTTGCAACAAGAAAACTAACTTGGGTGACAACACCGTCCACTTCTACTGACACAGCGGCTTCCCCTTTGCAGGGAACTTCATTGCTATTATGACCAACAATGCAGATTTTGTTTTTTGAACAAGGGTACACCCAAAGAGTTAAAAACGTCCTACTGCATCCGGTGCCAATTAGTGCCTCACTTGACGTCCATTGATAAGGGCGGGTATTATAGGTATCGTCGTTATGCCTAATCTTGAAGAGCTGCCGGCGCACCAGCTCTTCTCACATCGTTTTCCTGACGATAGGTGCGGGAAATGTCCGTCCTGCCCACAATTCCAGCCAGTAACCTTGGCTTTGACTCCACAGTGTCTCATAAGATGAGGCCCACCGCATTTGAAACACTGCAGGGGCTGCTTTGGCGCCCATGACTCCCTGTCATCTTTTACCGCACCTACTACAGGTTCATCAGCGAGCTCCGCCATAAGTGACCTCGCTTTTTCCATAACCTCAACCAAAGCCAACCCTTCTATTTTCGACACCGCCCGGATTTCGCGGGAAATGGCTGCAGAACACTCTCTAAAGTGAAGGGTGCGCATCAACCACAGCACGTGTAATACTCCTGGAGACCTTGAGGGTTAGGACCGATAAATACAACCAATGTCTTGTTTTGTTGTAAACGTTAGGAACCATATCGAGTCCAGCAACCCCTCTCCTATGGGACAGGTTCACCAGTTTATTTTCGGCGCACAGTCTGCTGGCTGAACTAACAAGTCGGTCGAACAGACGCAAGTGACTGTCAGCAGCTGAAGCCCAGACCGGTGAGCAACGCTCCAACACAGGCAGCTAGAAAGTATAAAAGCATCTGCGGTTAACCTCCCTGTCCAGAATTAACCTTACACAGGAGCTAAATTTTACTGGAATCACGTGATCTCAGTCGCCTAATCTGCGGCTCAAAGGTAAGCTGTACCGGCATTAATATACCGGTACAGAATTATTTTAAAAAACTTACTGGACGCATGTTTACTGAAAAGGGCCGATGAACCTGTTGTACGCGGCTACGTGAATTGTGGGAGTAGCTAACCGTTAGCCACCCCCTTGGCCACGGACTGCCTCATCACCTCTGCAGAAAATGGGTGGCGTGCTTACCGTCACCTGGACCTCGTCTGCAGGATCGTGAAGACCTCAAAGGAAGGGTATAATGAACTAAGCACAGCGACTGGATCAAGAACGAGTTGTGCCTGCGTCAATGGTACTGCGCAGAAATCATTTGCTGAAAAACGAAAGAGTTAATATGCATAAATGAATATGCAGCACTGATGCAAGCAGTTAACTATTTTCTAACTGATTGTCACGTCACATCCGAAAAGAGAGGCTGCAAAATTTAAAACTTACTAGCCGCATACATACTTAAAGTGCCAGGTAAGCCTGTTGTAAGCGTCTATTTTAACTGCGGGGATAACTCGCTGTTAGCCATCCCGCTGGTCACAGACTGCAGCATCACCTCTGAACAAGATAAGTGGGTGCATAACGCCACCTGGACCTCGTCCGAAGTATCAAGGCATCAGGGTAGCTACTTAAATAACATTGTTGACGCTGTCCGTCTTAGCTTAATTTCGAAGCAAAGATGTCATATCAGCTGCAAGTCGATAAAGCCATGCATCGTCAACCTTTCAGCCGGTAGCTTTATAATCTGTAAAGATTTCATTTATAATATCGTACGTACCCGAGTCTAGATTCAGTACTCTGGTAGTTAACCTTAGGTTCGCTTCCATGGTGAGGCATCTGTTATCTCGTCACTTTGTTAGCCCAACATTCCAGGCTCTACTACTTGATTGTCGACGACGTTTCTATAGTCAGATAAAAGGTCGAGTAACTTTCGAGTTCTGCAGACTTATCCTGTGGACACGGCAGGCCTCTGTTTCGATTTCTTCCTAGTTTAGTGGTAGTACATTCGTCCCGAATTGCTCGGTTTTGGAATTCCTTGTCCAACGAAATTTGTTCTATGATAGCATCCCGAATATATCTTGAGGATGAAGCTCTTGAAAATACCCCCTGGCTGAGAAGAATTCTGAAATGAAAGCTTTAATATTGCCGAGGAGAACTTATTCGTCCGAAGAATAATTGTCTGGAATGGGAAACATCCTAAAAAATGACAAATATTAGGAAAATATTTGGGAAAGGGTTTCTCTAAATCGGGGAAGGAGCTATTCGTCTGACAAAAATTTGTCAGGCAGCAAGCCCCGAACGCCGACGTGGACGAAGTTGCCGGCAAAGATTTGTATAGTAATTTTCCTTGGGAAATTGAACAATTCATTACTGCTGTTCATAATCAGGCTGAATATTTCATTAACATAAATAATTTTACTACTTATATCGTATCTTAGTTCTGTTTAACCCTTCCTCCGTTTTCTCGTTTCTATTGACTATATTTTGTTTGACACTACTACTAGTGTGCCTGCTGTCTAAGCAGCTAATCCAGGTCGCGCTCGTCTTGGCCTGACTGCCAAATTAACGGGAAAGAAAAGACCGCTCGCGATCTGCGCCTGGTCGCCTGAAAACTTTCGCTTTCTGGCTCGTCACTACCGTAAAACTTGCTCTGATTAGAGTTAGTCGCCCACGATCGAACGTGTCTTTCTCGTTGCTTCTCCAGAAGTCTGGTTGAGGCCTTACCGCTATTTTTAATGTGGCTCACTCGGTAGCCCACTGTCCATTTTTGGGCCCGTCCAAGCCAAACTTTGTGCTGATTTATGCAGTTGGCATACCAGTCAAGTATTTACTCTTCGAACGTTCAGTTAGCCCTCCGGTTCGGACCTCTCAGATTCCACAACTTTTACAGGCATGGCTTCTATAATGGCCCTCCTCTATTACGATATTTGTTTATTCCAGAACTAGGACGTTTGCGCAGTCTGACGCTGGTACTACCGAAACGGCTGGAATTTATGTAGTAAAAATCAAACGGGAATGTAGGAATCCCCGCTGCCCGTAGTAGACTGTTGATAATGTCACTCAGCTAAGTTATGCTTAGCCGCCTAAGGTGCCGTCTGGACCGAGCGTGGGTTTGGTTCCGTCTATACTGGAAAAACCCTGTAGGCTATACATCGCCGTAACAAAAACGGAGGTAATTCATCTGAGGTATGGTGCTTCGTGCTTAGACGTTATGACATATCAATAACTACCAAAAAGACTAAATGAAATTTAGCGTATTATCTGCAATAGTCAGGGGATCCCTATGCCCCTGTCTATTCCTGTCTCTCGTAATTGCGCCAAGCGATACTTGAAGCGGTAGCTATAGGAACTACCTCTTCCAAAGCGCTGCTTATCGGTTATACTGGTACGGAGCTGGACATAGGTCTCTAGCCGATATAGGCGCTGAGCCTATATGCATCTTACTTGTTGATCAACCCGAAAGGGCTCGAAAAACACTGAGCACAGTCCATGATTTTAGAGGGATTGTTAGATCCAGGCTTCGAAAGACGGCGCTGAAACCTGCTCAAACCGTGAGCCAGGGTCTTGGTCTGCGAGGGCGTTCTAGTTGATTGAAACTTGCGACTCCTTGTGAACGCCTCCAACCGCGTCCTGTGACCTCTCTTAATTCGGCGAGTTAGCTCTTCCATGATATGGTTAGTTCCCCTTCTCCTGGGGTCTTGCCATACGCGACGCGGAAACCCCCTGTTCTATGGAAGGCCTTGCATAATGCGGTAACTTAACCCTTTATCTTGTGGAGGGCCTCGCTCTATGGCGATTGAGTCACCATCCATACTAGAGGAGAGGCTTCGCATAAGCGATAATATCGCCCCCAGCAGTAAGCATCAGGGGCCTCGCCTTAAGCGATTTGAGTAGGCATCCAACTAGTGGGCCGCTCATCTAGTGGAGAGGCCTCGCATAATGCGGTTATCTGGCCCCCATCTTGTGGAGGGCCTCGCTCTAGGCGAGAGACTCGAGCTTCCAACTAGTGGAGAGGTCTCGCATAGCGGTAATAAGACGCGCTCCCAGCCGCTGGCATCAGCCTTTGGTTTTCGGGGGCACGGCCCCTAACCGACGGCATCGGGGGGCCCGCCGGAATATGGCCCCCCATTCTGTGGAGGGCCTCGCTCTAGGCGAGAGGTTTGAGCATCGAACTAGTGGAGAGGCCTCGCATAGCAGTAATATGACGGGACCCCCAACCGCCGGCATCAGCCATTGATTTTCGGTCATACGGACTCCAGCCGCCAGCATCAGCCATTGGTTTTCGGGGCCCCGCCTGAATCAAAACGGAAATCGATCTGGAACATTCAAGAACCCCACGCTAGACTCCTGCTAATTCATCATGGCCTGTAAGCACATCATGAACTGACTAAGAACACCTTGTGGAAGGAATTCCAGAAACGAAGCCGATAGTGATATGTAATTTAGTTTTTCAAACACTGAATCCGATCTGGAATATTGAAGAACCCCATTCTAGACTCCTGCCAATTCATCATGTGTAAGCACATCATGGACTGACTAAGCTCACCTGGTGTAGGGAATTCCAGAAAACGAATGCCGTATTTGAAAAACTTCAAAAACACTGCAACAAACTGATCACAGATCAACTCTTCTTCCACAGCTCTAACATCTCCAGCCCAAGGAAAATTCTCACAAGTTTCAAAATTTCCTTTTTCTCACCACGGCATCCAATTACAAATCGTATGCAAATAAAAATCTATATTCTTTGTCAATTTCAGATTTCAATTTGAAATATTCAAAAACCCCACACTAGACTCCTGCCTGCTTCTGATAGCTGATACAGCAACCAAAAAACAGACCAAGTCCACCAGTTGGAAGGGATTTCAAAAGGGAATACCAAAGGTGAAAAAATTCTAAAACTTGATACTTTGAAAATTTAATTTCCAGTTAAATAAAGGCTTCAGCACTGTAATAGAATTCCAAATTCAACCTCACATCTGAAATAATAAATATAAATAACCCATGCTAGACTCTTGCCTGCCTCTGATAGCTGGAGTGGCATACCAGAAAAACAGACCAAGTCCACCAGGTGGAAGGAATTCCAAACAAGAATGTCAAATTTGAAAACATTTTAAAGCTTCTATAAATTACCAAATATATACTTGAAGTCAATTGAGGTACTAATTGACTTCAGCTTTCGATTTGAAATATTCAAGAACCCCACGCTAGACTCCTGCCTGTTTCTGATAGCTAATTTGCATACCAGAAATCAGACTAAGTCCAATAGTTGGAAGGAATTCCAAAACGTAAAGGCCGAATTCAGCTACCAAGAAAAATTCTTTTCAAAGTGAGAACACATGCAAAACATATCAAGTTCTTCAAGAAATTCAAATTTCTCGAATTTAACCAAAGTATCAAAGGGCACTAAGCAATTAAGAACTAAGTCCATATCACTCAGTACTAGAGAATTTTAAAGTTGAAAACGACAAAGTCACTTCACTGTAATAGAGATTAAGGCTCAATGGACTCTTCAAAAATATTCTAAGTCACCAAGGTGGGACCCAGAAAAATTTCCAGGTATGAAAACACTTCACAGTATCTGAGGCCAAGTCTCAAAGGACCGCCTCAAAAAATTTATAGGGGTCAAAGGTGGAGAGCTAAATTTTTCTTAGTCCAAAGAGTTTCACAGTTTCAGAGTTAAAGTCCCAAAAGGAAGCGACACATTAAAAGTACAAGTTCTGAAACTAGTACTGTATCTTGAACATTGTCGAAGTTCCTTGGATAGAAGTAGGAGTGGAGAGCTGGAGCTGGGAGATGTTGACCCTGTCGCGAGTAGTGAATGAATGACTCCTGGTATACATAGAAGAAGCTGAAGGGGTGCAGGGGGTCCCAGGAAGTTTGGCTAGTTGCCAGTTAAGATGGATTTGGCCACATTTGACGAGTTTGGCCGAATTTGGCAAGCTTGGAGAGATTTGGCCTAGTAGACCAAAGTGGGGTAGTTTTTAGTCCTGCACAGGAAACCAGTAAATAACATGGCAGTAAGGAATGTAAAACTTTGAATACCAGCAAACACTCTACACATAAACAGGCTAGATCAAATTAGACGAGTTTAGACACTTAATTACACATGTTCACGTAATATTGCAGAGTACTTAACTGTCATTTAATAGTGTGACGACTATACCGGTCCTCCTGATTTGGAGTCCTCTCGAGTCGCGAGTCGAGGTGCTACAGACAGAGGTACTCTGCCGGGAGCGAACCACTGCAAAAGAGTTCATAGGAACATTCAACCTATTTGCACTAGCTCGCTTCCGGCAGAGTACCTCTGTAGGATAGCACCGACATACCAACAGCGTTGCTTGCGGAGCAGAGGGATTCTGTGGCGTTCTGATGTGGAGGGTGCCGTCGATCTTACTCTGATGTGGAGGGTGCCATCGATCTTACTCTGATCTATTTGTCTATTTTGCACTCGACTGTGGTGGCTCCCACACTCCTGTTGAGGCAGTTAAGGAATTGGAATGGTTTTTGTTCCGTCCTATTTTAGCTGGAACTTCTCTAAAGAGAACGTAGGGACTGCCCGAGTTCTTAATTGACCTACCACAGGCGCACGTCTCGGACCTGCTTATTATGTATCTTTGCTGTAGCGAAAAAACAAGACTAAGCCCATCTGGTAGAGGGAACTTCAAAAAGAACTCGGAATTCACAAAAATTTTCCAAAAACTTTGAAAATGAAATGAAATTTGAGAAGGTAGTATCAAACGTTGAAAATTTTACTCATTTTTCAAATTCAAATCCAATCTGGAATATTCAATAACTAAACGCTAGGCCCCTGCCTGCCTCTGATAGCTGACGCAAGCATACCAGAAAAGAAGACTAAGTCCACCGAGTGGAGGGATACTATAAGAGAATACCGAGTTTGAAAATTTCCAAAAGTTTTAAAAGGTTTCAGCAAAATTAAGAATTAATCCCAAAGAGTTTAGGTTCAAGTCTTCCACAAATTAGAATGCTTGATGCTTAGAAGACTTCCAGTTATAGTCGAAGACCACTGTGTATAAGTGCCTTTAGTGCCTGATAGTGTTGGGACTAAGTACAAAAACTTCAAAGTTTCAAAAGCCCCCAAGGTACTAAGTGACCTCAGATATAGCCTTAGTTCATCTCAGGATTCAGGCTAGGTGTTGACCAGATCATCCATTCTGAGGCTGTTAACAGGGCCTTCCATTCTGAGGCTAAGTGTCAATTGGGCCTCTCCATTTTGGGACTAAGAGGTTTCTTGAAAAAAAAAAACTTTTGAAATCAATAAGGATGGAGGAGAGAATTTTTTCAAGTTCCAAAGGCACTAGCTGAATTTGAGTTAAAGAGTCTCAAAGGTGGGACCCAAATGAAGATCAAGGCAATGGGCACTGAGAACTTGAAAAGTTTAATCTAAATTTCTTAAGGAGAAGGAGAGAGCCTTGAGCTCCCCTAGATACAGGTAATGGGACTTGGAAAATTTCAAAGTCCGGCACTGTAAAGACATGGAAGCCGGGCTTAGTCAATCTTTTAAAGTTTTTCCTTGGTAAGTGGAAAACAGAACTTTTGACACTTGGTCAAAATAATGAAATCCTGCTCCGGTATAGTTATAAGTTCAAAACAATCAACTTGAAGTCTTGAGCACCTACAGGTGTTTTAGTATGAAGTTTCCTGCAGGGGGAAGATTTTGTTTGCTGGGGCCCTGCGACCCCCCCAGACCCGAGAACTCATTTTCTTGTTTTGGAATTGTTCAATGGGAATGCGCCCACTGTTGTAATCAATTACGTATATACCTTAATTAAATAGTCACTACTAAATTCATTCAATACATTGTTGAGTAACGTTGAATGATTATTATTATTCAAGGAATTGCACTCCTCTCAATTACCCTTCCCTTCCTTATCAGGTTGAGCAAATGGTTAGCACCAATATTACCCAAGTGATGTGATGCAGTAAATCAGTGAACTGTGATATTGGGCCTTGGTTTGTTTAGGTAGTTAATGTGAATGTACCGAGCAGTTATCTAGCGTGTGTGTGAACAAGTGAATTTTCCCATTGTACTGTACTCTATTATGATCATTAAATTTGTAATAAAGTGGAAAAATAAATAAAGGAGGTAAGGGATGGTTGTAAGGGGTGGAGGACACCATCTAAACAAAGGTGTTTCACTCGCCTTTTGACCCTTTGACTGACGAAACCTTTAGGTAAAGCCTCTCCCATCAGCATCATCACAACGTTTATATATTTGGCCCCCGAACAGGGACTTGAACCTCAACGGTGCCATCTAACATTTCGCTACATACGGTTATACAGGAAGTGGAAACTGGAAATTTTCGAAGTTCCGTACTGTAAGGTGGTAGGAGCAGGGTTTGGTAAATCTTACAGAGTTCTTCCACTGACAGGTGGGAAAACAGAACTTTGGATTATGGTGTAGCGGCAATAAGCATTATACAGTATATGTATCCCACGGTCTCTCTCAGAGTATCCCTGTATCTGAGTTTATTGCCCTATCAACCATACCTGGAGCATCTTTTTTCCAACTTATGGGATTTTGTCGCATAGCCGCTCTTATTTTATACCCCAGATAGTGTCCGGGGAATAACCTCTTTGACTGTAACTTGTCAGAATATACATGGCTTGTTGTTTGTGCCAACTTAGGAATCTAAGACTTCTCCTTGACGTCTTAGTCCTCTCTCAATCGCCGATGCAGAGCTACGAGTATTCGTAACAACAATTTATTGAAGGTCTCTGTTTTCCTCTGAACTTGTCAAAGAGCGACTGGACGATCGTACGGGTCCTGGAAGCAAGTGAGTTCCCTAAGCGTCGGAGTCAACCCTCGGGATGACCAACACTTAATTCCGTCTTATCTCTGGCGAGCGCCGAGAGCCTTACCTAATCGAACATTGTAAAGTCTTACTTCGTTATGAGGTGTACCTTGCGCCTGGGCGGGGTAATCCTCTTATTAATTGAGGTCTCAAGATTAATTGAGGTCTCTTTTCTACATTCTTCCGGGCAACGGCCAGGCCTCGTTAGAAAAGCGAGCGAACAATAACAGAGGTGAATTCTTCGAAACGTCTGCTGTCCCTTTTTGGAAACTCTGCCAAGGAAAACCCCTCCAATCTACGGGAGAGCACATTCGTCTGCCTAGGTTGCAAAAAAGGGGCAGGTCAATCCTAGACTCCTGCCCTGAAGACACTTTCTTCCTACCTCTGCTTGCTTCTGCTATCTTCTTCGAACCAGCCCATTATCAAAACGCTAGGGCCTCTCGAGCATCTAGGAGGTGCTGTGTAGTAACTAATCTGTTATTTCGTTCGCTGCTGTAAGAAACCTTATGGTTCCATATCTAGACTGTCTCTCGTGGAAGCATAGGATTCCTTGTAGCCGCCTTGTAGCCTTCTACTCGGGTTCGACAGAGAACCCTAGTTTCAGCGAGTAACGCGATTGCTCACCTAGGATGAAAATCGATAATTTGCCAAGAGTAGAGTTTAGATGACAGTAGACTAATTTCGAGCTAACGAAACCAGGCCCCCCCGTTGCTCAGCGAACAGCAGTATATAGCTGACGGGGAAAAAACAGCTTCTGTTAATTAGAAAACCGGAGCTGTTCCTGCGAGAAGAGCTTGCGATCCACCCTCTGGATCAATTTCAGCTAGCAATCCACGATAATTTGTTGTGGACGGATTCTTAGTTCTTTTCCGCTGAGCTAGCACTCTGCTATGCTAGCCCGCGTATATGACATCGCACTTTGGATATTTTTCCGTACCTCATCTACCTAAGTCCGTTGGTTCTTAGCTGAACAATCCCGCCCTGCTTAGTTACACATAGGCTTTCCGAGGTAGTGGCTCTCTCTATTCGTGAGTGGTTTCGCCTTGAAGCGATTTGGTGCCCAGAAGGCCACCTCTGACGGGAAAAACTTATCTCCCGGTAGTAATTTACCGAAATTCGTTTACTCTAGTTTAGGGGCTATTGTGAAGCCAAGAATATCAACTGTACTGTACCGGCAGAGAACAGCTCCGCACTCTGACTGGTCTTAGTTTCCTCTGGCTTTTTCATTTTAGCGTACTGTCCTGCTTGTCTTCAGCAAGCAGACAGTTGAGGTTCCGTGTCTGAGGATATTAATAGTTTCCCTTTTTTTTCTTTGCAGGAACGCCCCCTAACATTACTAGGACTTCTGCGATCAGTTAGGCAGTTCCTGACTTACCGCAATATTTCACTATATCGGCAGGAAGTCTAGACGATGAGCCAGCCGTGTTGTATCGAGGTTTTGGCCTGCCCTCGGCAGACACTGGTAAGGTACGGGTAGATGTGGCTGGATACCTCTGGGGGGGGGTTCTTTTTCCTGCACCCCAGGCCTTCAGTCAGTCTGCCGCGTTCGTAGAGCCCTTTAGGTCTAACCTTCGTTGGCCGCTGCGGAGCCCTGATCTTATTGGTCTCGGTGTAAGAAAACGAGTGACAGAACCTCGGCTTTCTCATTGAACCTTACTGTCGTATTTCAGACCAGCCAGGATCCAGACCTAGGTGGAACTTGGGAGTCTCTCTCTCGGTCACAGTCTTGCTCCACGGTCTGGTCGGCCTTCGTAACTGAGCCCTAGTACAAGGGTCTAAAGGTTAGGCCAGCCCTGTTGGCCTTACCGTGCGCCCCATCAAGTAGTCCGCGTTAGGAGCGAAGAAAATCCTAGTTCCTCCTCAGGACTCATTTCGTCCTTACCACGGAACTAGTTTGAAACCATCCTGAGCGCCTGGAGAGCCCCGTAAGAACAGGACACTATAGACTCCAAAGAAAAACAGGGTTCTCGTTGTTTCAGAGGCTGTTTATTGTTAGATTATTATTATATTCCAGTTTAACCACCATAGCCGCAACTCAGGCGATTCAACAGTGAGCTTCCCTTTCATATTATTTCTTTGTAATGGACTTGCATGTCTATTGTTAGAAGTCAGGCATACCTGTCATCAGTATTTCTTAACCTGGAAAAAGAGAAGCATCTGTTTCTTCCCTGTCGTGTTAGTATTGTTCGATAGAAGCAGCTTAGCTCTCCTGCTGCTCGTCGGACCAAGTCGTTGAAGGACAGTATATTAACTGATCTCCTAGCCGGTACTTCTTCGAATGTGTCGAACTCCCAGAGTCGGGAGTAACGACATCGCTCACATCGGTATTCACGTTTGCTAGAGGACAGTGTATCCACTGATCCCCCAGCCGGTTCTCATCGATGGTGGCGTAGCTCACGGCGGTATTCCCCTCTGCTAGAGGACAGAGATAATGCTCAATAGTATAGGTATCAATTGATCCCCCAGCTGGTACTCTTCGAACGTGGCCAACTCCTACAGTCGGGAGTAACGACAGCTGATTAGACCCCCAGTCCTCCACCGTTCAGAACTTCTGTGCTTAAACGGTTCAGCTTTGCATATCTCTCTTTAGTCATGAGATACGAATCTAGACAGAAGAAGCCAGAAGCTGACTAGGCTCAGTAATTCCAGAACCAGGAGATATTTAAACTGCACACCCCCTCTCATCCCCCGTTCTGAATTGCTGTGCCTAAAAACGTTCATCTTCAGTGACTTCCAGACTCTGCCAGCTGCTCTCCAAGTGCAGTCAATAGTAAAGAAGAATTACCAATGCATACGTAACGCGATCTTCGATTGATAACACTGATCTTTTTTAAATTAGATTCCGATCATTAGTGCAGTTTCACAAGAAAAGAGGATTGAGTTCTATTTTCTGATCCGATAATTTAGAACTATTAAAGTCTTCATAGTTTGGAGAGAAAATTTTCCAAGCCGTCAGAATTTTTAGAACCAGTTAAAAGTTTTCCATGGATGGGACTCCATCAAAGAGAGCCAGATTAAAGAACTTTCTAAACTTTCCAAAAACGGATTTCAAGACATTTAAAAACTTTCAAAATTTCAATGAGTTTTTTGCAAAGTTATGATTCTACACCAAAAATGAACTTAAGGCAA
This sequence comes from Parhyale hawaiensis, assembly GCA_001587735.2. Lineage (NCBI taxonomy): Eukaryota > Metazoa > Arthropoda > Malacostraca > Amphipoda > Hyalidae > Parhyale > Parhyale hawaiensis. Next base: position 16,819,196 of record LQNS02278096.1, on the reverse strand, counting down.
ATAACAACCTTGACTACTGTTACTAGAACATTTGCGCACAATTTTGATGAAGTTTAGAATCAAGATCATTGCAGCAGGAGTTCAAAACTTCTGGGCCAATGGCCGCGGATCACCCGACTACAAAACTTTCATCCTATATTGAAGGCTACAATTTACTTTAATAAACCTATTATTAAAGTATCATTTTAATTCATTTTTGATGAAAGTTTAGAATCAAGATCATTGCTGCAGGAGTTCAAAACTTCTGGGACAATGGCCGCGGCTCACCAGACTACAAAACTTTCATCCTATATTGAAGGCTATAATTTACTTTAATAAACCTATTAAAGTATAATTTTAATTCAAGATGAATTCTAATAGTCATTAGGCTGGAAGAGTTGATACTAATTTTTAATGAAGGACTAAATTGAAAACTTCACAACTCGTAGAGGCCTCCGAGGGAAGTAAGTGATCTCAGATGTAGCCTATGTCCATACCAGGCTATAGACTAAGTGTCAATCGTGCTACTCAAATCTAAGATGAAATCCCTTAGGTGGGATGAGAAAAATTTTTCAAGTCTATAAGTTTGGATGAGAAAATATTTTCAAGTCCCAAAGGCAGTAGAAGAATCTGAGTTAAAGTCCCCCAAGTGGGAACTGCAAAAATTTTCTAAGTTATTCAGGCACTAAAAACGGGAAAACTGACTATAAAATCACTTAGTGGTTATCTCATATAAGTAACTGACACGAAGTCAATACCGGATCAGAAAATTTCAAACACTCTCAGGGCATAAGGCTGTTCTGAGACGAAGTCCCAAAACCCCTATCCCAAAAAATTTCTAAGTACTGTATAACACTGAACAGAGACTAGTCTCAAAGAGGACAAGTGAAAATTTTTCCAAGTCCAAAAGGATCAACTAGAAAAATTTTCCAAGTGCCGAAGGTATCTCAACACACTGAGACTAAGTCCACAAGGGACCAATCACTGCACTTTTTCCAAGTTTCTAAGCCACAAGAGGAGAGGAACTGGAGATGTTGATCGCACCTCGAGACGTACTGGAATGGGTCTCAATGTGGTTGGGTGCCTACCTATATACTAGTGGATCTGAGAGAGGGCGGAGCCAAAAAAGTTGGAAAAACGTATAAAAAAAATCCGAGAAGTAACTCTAGTACCTGCACAGGGAACAAGACTAGAGTTATCAAATTTTAGTAGTTTTTATACTAACATGCACAAGCGAGATGTTAGTAATAATTGTCTTAAGAGTATACTGCAGTCTACACTGATATGTTACGACAAATTAAAAAAGAATTACTGGAGGGTCAGCTTTTATACTTGTACAAGAGCATGCCCAACAGTTTTGACTATGTAAAAAAAAACGCAAGAGAACTTACCTGTTAATAATAAAGTTTGACGACTCACCTGTCCTCCTGATCTGGAGTAACCCACGAAAACGCGGATCGTGGTGCTATCCGACAGAGGTATTCTGCACGAAGCGAGCCACTGCAAATATTAATATGCTGACTAGAGGTCGAGTACAAATCACACACTTGGGATAAATGAAACACGCTGCAAACTCAACCTCTACTTTGAATCTCTGCTCTCAATAAACTTTAGATTGCTAAAAAAAAATTCACTTACCCGGATATCCTTTTTTACGAAGTCGTTCTTGATGGACATAATGTCCTGATGTGAGAGAGGGGCGTCCTTGACACTGTAGATGGAGCCAATTTCCTTGAGGAAATCGATTAGTGGCTGCACCCGGTAGAAGGCAGTGTGCGCCACTGAAAGAAATACAACATATATACTCAAAAAAAAAAAAAAAAAAAAAAAAAAAAAAAACCTGCTCGAACTGCTGTATCCGCTTGCTTTGGAAAAGCTCAATTTAGTATATATAAATAGCTATTCTATTTGAAAGTGAAAATTTACTTTGTAGTAGTGAGTTTGGTACCGTACAAGTCTTGTTTGAAAAAAGTTTGATCATAGACTACATTATACCTTGACTGCCAACTGAAATGGGGCTTTTGCGTAATTGGCCTGACAGACCACATCTGTAATGTAAGAGAATATGCTCTCTACTTCCCCTAGAGCCTTCAAACAAAAATCAGCATATCCATGATGCGGGGAATATATTTATGAACCAAAACCTCAGATTGGTTAAAAAAAAAAAAGGCCACCAGAGGATGATAATGATAGCTGATTACATAGGTCAAAAACTGTATCAAAATCAATGTAACTTCCATAAATTCCAGAGTTTTAAGTCACAAATCACATGCATCGGTACTGCACGTTATGTTTCTTATAAGATGCAGTTGATGTTTCCTTATTTCACTAGTGGCGGGCAGAGACAGGTGGTGAGGGGGCTGTGGCTATAGCACTAATGTGGAGAGGCATCGTAAGAAAGTAAAAGGCTAAACAAATATTTAGGTAATATACATATATGTACCTTTAATAACTCATTACATTTGTGTCACTTTATTGCTAGCCCACTGTCATTACTATTTCCAAAATATTTTACAGTAAGATTCCCTGTATTACACTTGAAGCTATGGATGGCTTCAAAGTCAATGAGTTGATGCCGGCATCACTACTATAGTTTTCAGTGGTCGTGTAACACTGTTTTTCGTTAATAATTCTTACACGAATTGTCGGATCACAATGGTATTTCAACACGAAGCCTATTAGACACCTACCTAATTTAGAGCCCACACAGCCTATTGCTATATGTGTTTACGGAGGAGTTCATTATTAAGCTGAAGCCATGAAGTAACGTCTACACATTCGACGACCCCCAAGTGTTCAAAGAACACGGGAAGAGTTTTCTTTGAATAACTTTTTCTGCCTGGGGCGAGTTGGAATCAGACGCCAGTGTTCCCCGGTGTCATCCCGTGCAGCGGTGAAAGCGACGTGCGATCTCAGCGCCCCAAAGAAGTGTTGCGGAATTTGCTGGAAGCTCGTACCTAAACATTTCTATCGGAGCCTTATTATGGTTGTATTTAAGGGTAATTTGTTGAAAAAGTACGGAAATGTGCTTCACATGCAAGAACTTGAGCAATGTATGGCAGTCATACATCTTTCAATACCAATTAAGTATCGAAGTCAATGGTTGTAAACTAAGTCAGAGTTACTCAGCTCATAACCCTACAATTTTGAGGCGTGTTACAATCAGACGCCGTTGTTGCCATCACAGTGTTACACATGAAACAGCGAATGCGACGTGCGATCTCAGCATCCAACAAAGAGTTGCGGTATTTTCGGCAAGTTCATACATATGCATTCCTGACGGAGCCTTATTTTAACTGTATTTTAAGACCCTCCTAAGCATACAAATAATTTGCGNTACACATGAAACAGCGAATGCGACGTACGATCTCAGCATCCAACAAAGAGTTGCGGTATTTTCGGCAAGTTCATACATATGCATTCCTGACGGAGCCTTATTTTAACTGTATTTTAAGACCCTCCTAAGCATACAAATAACTTGCGCAATCATTATCAAAACATTGACACTCTCCTGCTCTTTCTGAAACTAAGACAATCGAGATTTAAGATGATGCACTCAGCTTTCAGCCGGAACCAGAACGTAGTGCTCAGGTGGCAAGAGATGAAGGACGAAAAGAGAAGAAGACAGAAAAAAAAGGAGCGCCCGAGCAGTCGGTCCCTTATTATTATATTGAGTAGTTTAAGTCTCCGTCTCCACAGCAAGGGCGATCTAACAGAGGAAGAAGCAAGGGACACATAGTGTGACGATACACGTGGAACCCATGCACGAGGGTGTTCCCACACAGGATCAACGCGCATGGGAACAGCAAGTCGGGAAAGAAGTGTAAGAACAGATTGAAGAAAGATCAGTACGAGTAAAAGGTGGGAAGTCCCTTCTGTGGCCCTCCGCACGGGCAAAGGTAAGAGCCCCACAGAAAAAGGCGGGCACCTCGATCGGCGGCCCACATGACGGGACAGAAAGGAAATATAGAGAACATACCTCTACAAAACTAACCTTCTCAGCAGGAACTGCGGCCAGATGCTACATCCCCTGCGGAGAAGGAACTCTGGACCCTTGGGTGCGTGATGCCCAAACATATTGTGCCAGGGAAAGGGCTAATTTGCGCAACATGATTGCACAAATTATTTGACGAATGCTACAGACTGTGCAATCAACTTCTGAAGTATAATTTAATTTTACAGCACGTTCTACTATACGAGCCGTTTCTTGCAGTTTGTATGCTATGACACTGTATTTGTAACCAATGTCCTGTCTTGGGTACAGTGTGTAAAAAAAAGTCAAACAGGCTTCAGCGATTGCAATAAAAAAGGAAGAAATTTCAGTTTCTTGCACAAGCTAATAAAACAAATTCCCATTTGCTACAACTTACGTATCTTCATTCCTTTGCTGTCCGCAGTTTGTAAGAATATTCAGCATCATAAAGCAGATGGTCAAATCAGTCAAAACAGGTTCACAATGTTGCATTCGTAAGGGTAAAGGCATCATAAGTGAGACCAAAGTTACTCAAAAAGTTGTGCACAGATCTTTACGGAATTTGCAGGGATTGTTGGGCATGAGCTCCAACTACACTTTTGGCTGAGTTATTTATTTATTTCCTCTTGAAATTTGCTCTCAGCGAATTATTTCTCATAGGACATCTTTCTTTTCATCTTTTAAATTTTCTTGTACTTTCCCAACAATTTTCCGCTTCGTTTGGTTTTCATGTTTCTGTTGCTTAAATTATAGTTAGTAACGCACCATAATGCTGATAATTACCTATATTCCTACTCCTCATTGAACTCTAATGAAGCTTTCACTAGTCTTTGGTGGCTTTGGAAGACATACTTTCCATAGTAGAGAAGATCACAACACCAACCACTCGTTATAAAATTAGGAGACAACTCGGACAAGTGCGGTTTGTTTGCGCAATCATGCACTCAGATGATACAAACATTGCCAGTTTGCGCAAAAAATATAAACCGTTTTGAAATCACACAACCATTTTACGGTTAGTGCACTCACGCAACTGCTCCCTACCTGGTCAAAATGATTGCACACTCATTATGTTTGTGCAAATTATTTCTACATGTAGGAGCCCCATTAGCATAAAAAGTTGAAAAAATAACACAAAAGTGTCTCACATGCTAGAAGCTAAGCAATATATGGCAGTCATACATTTTGTAGTACTAATAATTAGAAACTGTATATCAGCATTTATTTTGCAAATAAATTCAAAAATTCTTCCCACCTTCATAAAGCTCAAACGACATTCACTTATAAACTTTTTCAACACAATCCATGAATAAAACTTTGTTACCGTATACAACACTATTAAAATTCATTTCAACGTTTCGGCCGGGACACATTGGCAATCATCTGGTTCTTCAAATTAAAAGTTCGGAATTTATCATCGGCAAAAATAAAATGGAAAAATATCAATATATACCACAATAAAGTTTAACTGATAACCTATTTCATATTCGCGTGAATTTCATACTCTATCCTAATATTGCACAAAATCAACAGGTACCTACACGTACAAGAATTCAGGGGCAAACCAGAGTACCTTTTCCGCAGATGTTGCATCTGGCCGCAGTTCCTGCTGACGAGGTTAGTTTTGTAAAGTTAGGTAGGTTCTCTATTTTCTTTTCTGTTCCGTGAGGGGGGCTGTCCATCGAAATAGCGCACATAGTCCGCAGGATTTCTCTCATCTCTCTCGTGTGGAAGGCCGTGAAAGAGGCCGACCACTCGAGTGTCTCTTACTATGCTTTGCGCCTTGTTTCCTGCTCGTAGTAGCGCACGTAGGCCACGCAACAAATTGTGGTATTCAAAGACTAGGCTTACACACTCATCACTGTTGGAACGCCTGAGTTGCAGCTACGGAAGTTAAACAAAGTTTACAACTAACTTACAGGTACAAGAAGGGAAATTTGTACTAGTCTAATTACTCTATCAAGCACCGAAGCAAATCTAACATGTGCACACTACCACAGTGACGACTCAACTGCGGGTAGCATGTTGGTGCGGTCCCATTTATACGTGCAGCCTTTCAGATGTTCCCGTTCAGTATAGTTTAAAAAAATTGTGACCTTGGCCCTACTTGACGTTAATAAATGGATTTTCCTGCTTTATTATGATGGCTTCCGCGATTTTTACGTCAATGCTGAGGCTACTAAATACTACTGAAAAACTGTTTATTAGAGCATCTGCTGGTGGGACGTTCATATGGTGGTCGTACGTGTAATCAGATTTAATGTTGTTCAGGCTATACCTATGCTGTTTGTATAGTTTTGACAGGGCATTCGTCGTGTAACTTAAGTAAAGTGCATTACAACGCTCCTCAGTACACTCAAAGCGGTACAAGACTCCGGCCTTGTCTGCGGTAGGCTTAATTGGTCTTGTTGAAAAACAAGAATGGTTGTAATACGGAACTATACAGATGCATTATTGTTAGTAAGTTTCACGTGGCGGCGAATGACACTCTTCAGAGTTTTACCATAAGATTCAAAAGTAGAAATGTAGTCTAGCTACACGTAAAGAGACACAGAACTGATGTCGATTCTATTACTATCGGCAGTGAAATTTTGGTACAAGACTGGAGATTATATTCTCAACCATCGCTCGAGGACAGCCGGAATTTGTGAAGAGCTGCTCTAGTCCAAGGATCTCAGAATGAAAATTTCACCAGGAGCTTGACAGTTTTACAGCACAGCGTACCAGCGTCTTGACTAGTAGCAGCAGTAGTAGTAGAAGTACTTGCACATCAGGGACACAACAATGTCAATATCGCACCAACTATTCCTGTGGTTTAAACACAGGCTCATGCGCCACTAGGTCGCGTTTTAAATTGTAAATGATATTCGTCTCGCTTTTTTTGCCGAGATGTCTCAGAGTGGTTCAGTGCGCTACTGACAGGAAAATGGCGTAAGTTGAGCACCTCCAACCCCCGGGCATGACTGAACGCCTTCGTCTAGCGGGAAGAAGTCAGCCACCTCTGTGGTAAGCACTGCGTTCTTTTAGAGGGAAGGGGTGCGGGCTGGGCGCACACACAACGACAGCCGGCTATGCTGCTGCTGCCTATATGCCACACTAAGGCACCACTTCACCTTCTGACCAAACTAATTGGTCACTTGCCCCAGTTGCGCCAACCTGAACCTCTCACCCAATCCTAACACGTCACTCACGGCCCCCATGCCACCACTCAATAGCACAAGCACAACAGCCAGTAATGCTACGGAGCGCACCACCGTGAGGTCAGGCCTAAGGGGACCGTGAAGGTCAGAGTTCAGAGAAGGACGCACCAGTTCTGTCGACGATAGGCCTAGTGATGCGCCGCCAATCGCATATAGCTGTTATCTATGAAGTTTGTTGCTACTGAATATTGGGTGCTAATATTGATAAGTACAATAGCGATGCTGGAACTACTATTGATCTAAATAAACGAAAACTGACTTCTTGACTACTCTATTGCCTAATTATGGAAACTACTTGAAAAGTACTGACTAGTGATGAAAAGCGAGAGCTGCAACAATGGTCAGAGGCAGCAACGGGACTAGGGGCCGAAAGAACGATCCAGCGAATCAGGGAGGAAGCAAAACTCCTAAAGTCCGGAATGAATAGATAACCTTCGCGAGTTTGGGCGTACTTGCAAAGTATCTATCCGCCAAATGGCAAACCCATCAACCCGAAGTCCAGACTATGATTCGCCGGACCGTGGCTCTCGGCCGACTGAAGTTCTGAAAGTCAGCCGCCAGGTTGCTCAATTAATGATTTACGACAATCACCTCCCGAGACGCCAATCCAAGTAATCGTAAAACCAGGTCACTATTGACAATTGCTACTGGTAACAGACAATAGATCATACTATGGTAGTGCTCAGAATGCCAAATGAGAAGGCTCTGTCAAAGACGGATACTGATAGGTCTGGGTTTCAAATGATGAGCACAGGAGCACAGTCACCTTATGTTAGCGCAGTGTGTCCATAAAGTTTCACCAAGTCAATAGGCATCTCGGGCAGCGATCGCAGTAACCAGCCCATCTGAAACTGCCTTTAAAACATTGGACTCCGACTAATTTTGTACGAGGGGAAGGGGGGTGGCAAACTCAGAGACAAGCAAAACTTTGGGGTATATTACAGAAACATGTACAATAGGAGCAGTTTTTACAGACTGCACAGTTATGGAGGGCTTAATACACAGAGGCTAAATATCATCAGTATGGCCTCAGTATCGGGCAATAGCACTAGCCTACCAAATCAACACCAGGCCGCAGGAGTCTGAACCCTGGACATTTTTCTGCGCAGATCGTGTGCGCGTGAGCGGCGTTCACGTTGGTGCGCCGCGCTGCCCGCTGTATCGCTGGTTAAGTTGGGTTAGGTAATGTTAGGNGGTAAGGTTACGTTAGGTTAGGTAAGGTTAGGTAAGGGTAGGTTAGGTTTAGCTAGGTTAGATTTGCCTAGGTAGTGTTTATTTTAGTGATGGCACGCGCAGGAAAGCTTACGTGAACGCAAAATGTCCAGGGTTCCGGCGAGTGGGACCAGGCCTACCCAACCGCCTTGGTCGCACAAAACTTCATAACCTACCCGCAAAAGACCCAATATATAAACTGCCGCACTACGGCACGTTAAATTAATAGCAGCATTGGCACAGGCTACAGTTCGAGAGCACGGGACCTCACTCGCAGGGTACTACTTCGAGAGTGAGCTGCCGCGCAACGTCATGCCTATACAGTGCGTACTTGTTCTTCATGGGGAGGTTTGAGGAGGGCGGACGGTTGGCGTGAGCGGAGGTTAGCGAAGTCGCCAAGGCGTCCCGCTACATTTCGATCGGCAGCCTATCTCGCGAAACAGAAGAGGAAGTATTGAGAGCCTACTTATCGTTACAAAACTAACCTCGTCAGCAGGAACTGCGGCAAGCTGCAACATCTCCTGCGGAAAAGGCACTTGGGACCCTTGGGTTCACGAGGCTCAAATATATTGTGGCAGGGAAAGGGCCCGCCAGAATATACCCCTGAGGGGGCGTCTTTACTATGAATTTCTTATAACTCAAGTGCGTATAAGTCATAGTTAGTATAACTGCCACTATTGGTAGGTTTAACATAAACAGAAGTTAGAGTGCGGCCATTTAACAAATATTAGTTGCACATTTAGGAAATTGAAGCTATTGTTATACACTAGTTCCTTGGTAAACTTTAGGAAAGAGTTAGATTCTAGTCTTCGGATGGAACATTGCACATGATTACTCAACTGAAAAATGGCTAAAATATGATCTACATATCGAATGTAAAATATTGGATTGTACTGTCGTTGCTGTGCCAGGAGAGTAGATTCCAAAGCAGACATATTAAAGTCCGTGAAGGTAGGGGCCCAGTGGTGACCCCATGGACACACCGTTCTGCTGCAGTTACATTGATCCATCTAAGGCAAATGGAGTCTCTGTAGTGCAGATTGTGATAAGAGTACGAAGAGTTTCCTGAGGTAAATCTAGTGGAGGTAGTGTTTAATGATGGTCGACAGCTGCAGATATGACATTTAGTGTTTCATCTACTGGGACGTAGGTAAACACTGACTCGACGATAAGGGAGAGAGGGTGTTGAGGCTGCTACACTTCAATAGGCTGTAAGAATAGTAGAAGCTCGTCGTTTCCAGATATTTGGTGTTAAGGTAAGGTCTGATAAAACTGTCTAGGTGCTGTGCTATGTCGTGGGTGACTGTTCCTGTCATGCTGATGATTGGTCCAAGAGGAGGTTGTTCTTTGTTCTCGTGTAGCTTTGACAGTCCATACAGGTGACCCTTACAGTATTTTCCCTCTCGTTGTAGACGCTTATAGAGTGTTTCATTTGTATAGCTTAACTATGACGCAATTACATTTTATTCCTGTTTAGTCTTTTCTGACTGGCTTGAGGGGCAAAGAACACATTTGGCTTGATTCTGCAGAAGCGAACTCAGTTGTTCCTCATAGTATGCCGTGTTCATCACCACGACGCCTCCACCTTTGACAGCTCGCTGGGTGATGTTTGGAGTTTCTTTAAAAAGATTTTATTGCTGCACGTTTTTCTTGACTGAGATTAGGTTTAGTATTATCAGGAAAGTGTGTGATGCCAAAGTTTATTAGTTTAATTTTCAATTTTCAGCTTCAATCCCAACAGTCTGTTTTCGTTCTTGATAGCCAACCAGAGAATAGTTTTTCCACAGTAATTCTCCGGTTAATGGGCTTAGTTTTCTTTTTATTCCAAAATGTAAACCGCTGTCTCGTAAAGAAATAATTCCGTATTACAAACCATTCAAGTTACTATCCTTTGGTAAATTATACAATTGAAATAAAAGTCGACACTAACTAAATAAAATTTGACGTTTCGGGAGTTTTATCCTATTTTCAAAACCTAATGAAATCTTAAGGATGTCTAACAATAGATTTTTTTTTTATTTAAGAGGACCTAAAATGTGGTGGTGCTAGCGTTATGGGACCTAGAGGGCGAATGACCACGGTGCGATATGGGGTCCTGATATAAGCGTCGAGCGGCACGGGAAGCGGAGGAAAACGAGCGAGTGCAGTCGGAGG
>LQNS02278096.1:16684068-16698870 GCA_001587735.2 Parhyale hawaiensis | reverse complement strand
ATGTACAAGGTGAAAAAGTTCTACCCAACATTTTCTCGATGGCCTCATCACATAGAATAGGAAAATACATGGTAGCTATAGCTGTAAAAGAGAAATGTACAAAAAAATATCCACATTTACATTTTTTTTAAATTTGTGACTGAAAATTTAGATTTGAATATTTGTTAATAAATGGCCTCCCGGAGTCGGACTAAAATTTCCGACTCAGACTCCGACTCCTAGAGCAAGTGAGATTCCGACTCCCCCTCAAATCCTACGACTTCGACTCCGCAACCCTGCATGACTGTATAAAAACAATCTGAGACTTCGTCTAAAATTCCTGGAAACGCCTAGCAACGAATCCAGCTTGGATTTTTGTCTGGATACTGATGAAGTAGCTACATTAAAAATCTGGGAAAATTGAACAAATTTTAAAATTTTGAGACTACTTATCTGTCAGAGTGTGACGACTCTGACCTGTCCTGCTGTCATGGAAGAGTCTCGGCTATGCGAGTCTTGGTGCTATGGACAGAGGTACTCTGCCTTCGCTCACCACTGCAAAAGTGTTCATTGGAACATTCAGACTATTTTATAGGTTAGTAGAACGGGTGAGAGTTCCTTACCTTCCCTTACAAGAGTGTGACGACGCCCACAAGCCCTTCTGAAGTGGAGAAAGCCTCGGCGACGCGAGTCTGGTGCTGGCGGAAGAGGAATTCTATGTCGCGCTCGCTACTGCTATGTATTCATATTAACATTCAACTATTTCGATGTGCGCCATCACTTTACTGTTAAAGGAATTAAAGATGACTGCAACTGCCATAGCTGGACATGAGAAAGATATGCCCATCTCTTATGCTCGATGATGATGTCGCGACGGCGGTCTAATCAGACTTTTTGCGCCTGAGCTTCTCTAGCTCCCTCTGTTCACCTTTTCATTATTTGTTTCTGGCGGCTCCTCGCTTTTCTCCTTGTGCTCCTCCTGGGTGTGTAGTGTCACTTCTTGTGTGGAGATGTGGTTGCACAGCAGCTCAGTCCTTTGTCCCATCATGCATTCCCGGTCCTCATTGATTTTTATCATCAACATTGCCTCTTCGCCTTGGATATCAATACAGTAGGCCTAATGTGTTCGAGAGACGAGAGAATTTCTGACTCATTTCTGACTGTGGTCAAAATACGACTTTCTAAGTTCTTAATCACGGTCTGCCAGCTTTGGCACATTTGGAGGACTCTGTCTTTTGAACGTTGGTGCTTTTGTGTAGGAATATGAAATTGCTCTCAGAATTTTGCTACAGTCACTCTCAGCTGTTGCTTATACCCTTCTAACTTACAGGTCTAATGCAACAGTTGATGTGTCAGAGTATGTAAACTCTGCTCTGGTTGATGCAGAAAGCAAGTGCTATGGTGCGGTCGTCGACTGGATTGTAGGTGATATTTAGGGGAGAGAAGTGTCGCAAGCACAGGTATTAGCAGCTGTCCCACTGTCCGCAATATGGGAATAGTATAACCAGCTTCTTGATAGCAATGTGAAGATAGAAAAGTACTGCAGCGCCTGCTATCTTGTAGGCAAGATTCTACCGCACCTGTGATTCTGCGGTCCATGGCCCCAAAAAGATCGAGCCCTGTTTATTTCTTATTGCCGAAGCCATTGCGCCTTTCGAGAACTCTTATAACATAGTTACACTGTTGGTGGCTCGTTGCTGGCAAAACTCATAACAAACGTATTCCAGGGCAGCAGAAACAAGCTTGTTTTTTGCAAGTAAAATTTTAAAAACATTTTATTTCAGGTAAAAATAAGAATTTTGATTTGCTTGAGGCAGTCCTAATTTTCAGCTTATTTCAAAATTATTTTACATGTGATGCTTTCAAATGAAATAGATCCCCAAACTCACCCGTCCAGTTGAACATTGCAAATCTAAGAAACAGTAAACACCCTGAAATAAGTGGCACCCTATTACCAAACTAGAGTCTCTTGAATTTGAATTAATGTTTTTTTTACTTTGCCTAAAATTATTATTTGACTGAATACTGGGTTTGGGTAATCACTATTCAGCCGGCTATTAAGTTTTGGTAAAATTCACCGTTTGGCACATCCCTACTAACAATAATGGAAACTATTGTGCATGTTCTCTCTACCTAAACAATATTTATCCACTTCCTGCTCCTTGATACCATACACCTATAGAATAAACCTATTAATGTGTCTTTGTCCGCAGGTCAGGCTGACCAACGAAAGTGGGTGGAGTGATACTACATCCTCGAAATTGCAGCGGAGAGGTGGGCGCGGTGGGCTTGTGTCCGCCACACGGCTTAGCCAGCTAGTGGCAGCCATCAGAGAGCTGGCATCATCATCATCGGCTAGTCAGTCAATGGAGGTGGCCAGCTGGTCATCGTCATGACGGGCTAGCCAATGGGAGTAGACTGGCTGGCTGAGGGTGGCTGCCGCCATTACGACAGTCAACGTCGGTCAACGGTAGCAGCACTTAGTCAAATGGTATCCGCTTTCGTTGGTATCACGAGAGGTTCTCTTCAGACCTCTCTCCCAACCCGGCGTAGGTACTCCACACCACTTTTTCCCAGCAAGCCTTGAGCTTATTGAAGCTTAATTCAAGCTTAAATAAAAAATGAATATTAAAAAAAAGAAGAAAAATCAGTAGACCCCTCTCCACCAGTAGGCCAGATATTATGCGTAGCTAGAGTAAGAGCAGGATCTCTGGCTACTGGTAAGTGCCTAGCTCGGTCTTCCGACGACCATAGGCTACTAAGCGAGTTACAATGCTTGCTGTGAAGCATCCCTATAGTGCCAAGGCATTAGCCTCAGATCTATTTAGAGGAAGCTAACTACCTGCTGTTAAGAAGTAATCTCTCCCTCGACTCAGAGAACGGCACAGCAGAGCACAGATTTATCCATCCCAGCTTCAGTTCCATCTGGTCACCGACCCTTTCCGGCAGGCTCAAGCAGTTACTGCTAGACACTTCTCGTTTGTCGTTGGAACTGATCTTTGGGATGTGCGGAATGATCACGCTCCATTTGCCTAAGGCCTTTCCTTGTGATTCAATTCCTAGGCAGCAGAGACGGGAAGCAGGAGTACCCTGTTTATTTCTATTCTAGACCCAAGCTTATTATAAGAGCTTGCGTTCCCTGTCTCGGCCTCACCATCTTTCAGCGACGGGGTAGTGCAAATTGTCAACTATCAGTCCCTGGTTCAGCTCTTCACGCTCCATCAGGGCTGCTTGAAGCACCAAGCTCAGCTGTGTTACTAAGCTAGCTCGGGGATTCAGTTTCCATGGTTCGTTTAGACTCCAGGAGAAACCCTACCTTACTCCCAAAAGGATTTGTCTAATAGGAACGCTAAGGTTCTTAGAGAGAATCCTTCATGCATCTGAAGGGGACTGTTCCAACGAAAATGGTGAACTTTTCAATAGTGCGTTTTTTCACTTAACAGTTGCTATAGCTACATCAGACGGGCACGGAGATGCTGGCAAAGTTTTCGGCAGCCACTGCAAGGCTTAGTGGGTAGAATAGGGGGTTGGTGTGAGAGGGGAGGTGGGCAGGTGGGCCTCTCCCTAAAAGTACAGGAGTCTTAGCCTACCCAGATTGTCCTTTCATTTTACATATCTTTGCCAATTTTCATGAAAATCTGCGTTATACCAGAGAAGCTTTTTTGAGGTTCACTTCAAAAAGTTTTTTTTTTATTATTGGGCCTATCTTCACGAAACTTGCTGCAGTATGTAAAATCGAAAGATAATGTGGGTTAGATTCCCATACTTTTTCCGTTTTCCCAATAGAAAACGAGTTATCCAAAGAAAATAGCTCATCCTTTTTTCCCATTTTCTGTAAATAATTAGTTTTCTATGGGGAAAATGAGAAAAGTACTAGAGTCCAACCCACATTCTTTTTTGATTGTAGCTACATATCTGTACCTACCAAGCTTCATTCAGATCTGCACAAAAAATTTTCATGCTGAAATTGTTGATAGCACAAAACAGAATTTTTATTATTGTACAGATTTTCTTGAAACTTGATACAGGTACATAAATTTGAGACAAATGTGCGTTACTCTCTTGTACTTTTTTCTATTTTCTCCATAGAAAACGAGTTATTCAAAGAAAACAGATTCCCTTTTTCCCAGTTTTCTTTGAATAATTCGTCTTCTATGGGAAAAGTACAGTAGTCTTACCCACATTCTCGTTTCATTTTACATATCTGTGCCAATTCTCATGACAATCTGCTTTATACCAGAAAAGCTTTTTTGAGGTTGTCTTTCTGGAGAGTCTAATCCCCAGCCCACCAAAAATTTATTATTGTGTATATTTCCATTTAACTTGCTACAGATATACATTATAAAATAAAAAAAACGTTGGTTAGACTCCTCTACTTTTCCCCCTTTTTTCCCAGCTGTTCTGAAAAGTAAATGTTAACCCCCATTCTTTCAAACTGTAGCTACTCATCTAATTTTGAAGCTAGAACAATGCAGTTTGCAACATTGGAATGAGCATGTATTGCTCTACATTGCTATCAATTCAATTTTTGAACTGCCAAATTTGGGTTTCCGATCTTAGATTTAAAAAAATCCATTTTTCAAACATTGCTGAATAAATAAAAAACAAATTGGATTTTCAAAATCCTGAACGGGACACTGCAACGGGTAGCCGTGCTGGATGTTCTGTATTTTTAGGTTATTTCGGGTGGTCATACAGAGTGATCTAGACGTGCTGAACTGATGGATCATCGGTTGTGACTTAGCCCGTGTAGTGACTCGTTGGCTGTGGTATTGCAATACGGGGAGCTGACGAGATCGGCTGGCTCTTCTTATATGGTGCCGGTCGTGGTTGGTTCTCTGTAAGCAAGCGCCCCACCTACATAGAGTTGAAAAATTTGCTGGATTCACATTTAGGAAGAATACCAGATAGACCAGCGGTCAGCAGTTACGTGCACTGTGGAGATAATTTGCTACTGGCTCTCTTTGGTTGCAAACTGCAGCACCACAGAAACACCCAGCAGAGTGACTCCACACACATGAGGTGATGTGAGCAACGTCACCTGGACTTCTTCCGAAGACTCTCAAGGTAGTTAATTGCTTTATGTAACTTATCGATAAATCTGTGTTGTGTGACTTGTATCCTATTTAAGTTACACGCCTGTCAACTACTATGGCTCAAAAATATTTTCCAACTTTATCCTGCTTGGTCGTCTGACAGACGACCTTAGTTTCAAATTTCTTATCAACTCTCTGACGCCTAAGAGGATAAGATGATCCCGTTTACAGAACTTTACACGGTTCTATTCCTGCATAAACTACCTGTCAGTTTGAGCGTTGAATGGGTTAAGTGCGACTTAATTTAATCAACTGGAGTTCTCTTCCCTCGTACTTTTGAAGATGGTTTGAGGAGTAAAAGCATGCCATCGCTTTTCAACTATCGGAGTACAGTATTTCAGTAACCACCGTCCTCATTGACTACGACTAGGACGCTGCGAGTTTCCTCCCGATGTCTAGAGTTTACAGCTTCACAAGGTTTACAGTCATTGTTAACTTTTGACTCAAGCACAGAAGCCACATCTTGGGAGGTTACAGCTATCATACACAAACCTCTTACCGTCCTAATAGGCACCTCGAGTTATTATCAGCTTCACCACGCAGCGATGGCGCACCACAGTCTTTCACCTCACTCACATGAGCGCCCAACCACTAGCTGGCAGAAATATTCGGTTTTGTCCTAATTGCCTCCCTGGAGATAACTTTGCTCTCGACCAGCAAGCAGTCTCATATGGGCTTTGACTCCTTCCAAGTTTCATTATAGGCCTATATGTTGGATACCCGGAAATTGGAAGATTCGTTAGGGTCTGTGGCTGATCTCCTTGGCAGTTTTCTAGTTGAAACTCCAAGCACCTGTTGCTGTCCTATTAAACTGATAAGTGTTGCATCACCAGCTCTGTAGAAATAATTTTTCTGGATCACAAGCCATTTGTTGAAGTATAACAACTTGCTCGGTAATGTATTCGAGAGGTGTGTGGTGTCAAGAAGTGGAACATGGAGAAATATTGCTTATGACAAGCGTAGCGCCGAAATACGCTATATTTCTTCACTGGAGCGACTTGACACCATACAAGTCTGCCGCCATCCCAAGCATGTGCTCAACCGGTGGCGGGTATGACTATGTGCTGCTCGTAATGACCGATGTTGACTGGCGTAGGTGGCGGCAGCCAGCTTCAGCTTGGCAGTCTATTCTTATTGGCCAGCCTGCAATGATGCCGGCCGCCCCTACTGGTCAGTCGATGATGACGTCAGCTCTCTGATGGCTGCTACCAGCTGGCTGAGCCATGTGGCAGACGCCAGCCCTCCCGGGTACCTTTCCATTGCGATTTCGAGGGTGTATTATTGCTTGCTTTAACACCTGCTTCTATTGGTCTGCATGACCTGTAGACAATGATACACTAATGAGTTTATTCTATAGGCGTATGGTGTCAAGTCGCTCCAGTGGAGAAATATAGCGCATTTCTTCGCTACACTTGTCATCAGCATTAATTACGGTGCTTCATTTTCAGAAAGAGCACAACCTTCAAGACCTCCATCCAGTGCATCAGTTTCAAACAGGCCTACTGAAGATATTCTTGCTTTATTTTCTGCTTCAAATTGTGCATTGAATGTTGAATCACAGTCTGCAAAAGTAAGCCATGTTACTAGTAGTTGTAGTAACATCAATTCAGAGTCTCATCATCAACTTCCTAGAAAGCGGCAACTTTCTCCCGAATCTGGAAATGCGGTCACTACTCCATCAGTACGAAGCTGCCTTACACAAAATTTATATGATCATCCACCTCCTGTTTCTGAAGATTCCACTGGGCCTCTGCCATTGCAAGAAAGGAATAGATTGTCATCTCTCAACATTCCCACAGTGCAAGACACTGGTAATTCTGTTAATGAAAGGTTGGTTACTTGGGTAATATTTTAATTATGAGAAAGTCTAAACTTAGAAACTTAAAAAAACTTGAAACATGTAGGGTAACATGTCTAGTACCCGTCCACCATGCTAGTAGCCGTTCACTTGGCTTTAAAAACTTCCTCTGTGAAAACTAGCAGTACCGGTACTAGAGAGCCGTACATAGTCTTAAACTGTAGGGTACCGTACTACTTAGCCTACAGTTAAGCCTATTTACGGCTAACTAGCACTGCTAGTTTTCACACGGAAAGTTTTTAAGGCCAAGTGGACGGCTACTAGACATGTTACCCTATAACTAGCTAATTAGAAGATTGTGAATTTATTGTGACTTTAATTGTTTTAACTACATATATTGTATGTTACAAATTTGCAATCATTCTGTGTCTAGGAAAGGCTAAGCAAATACCTAATGTTATATAACTGTCTTTTCCAGATACTACTCAGTTGTGTGGTGTAAACGCTCCACTCGTAAGCACAAGAAGTGGGAAGGGGATGCTGTTCTCATTGTCAAGACTAGATCTGTTACATTGAAGGTTTGTGTCACAAAAGCTTTTCTAGTTTGTTGAAACTTGGTTGTGCTATACCCACTTCATCTGTATTGATACCATGCGGAGACATGTCTACACTTACTGGAGCCCCCTCATGGGACATAGGATGGGCCATAGGCCATAGGGATAGTTCGGTTCGCCCATCCTATGTTACAGGGCCCGGCAACCCCAGGGGGCTCGTGTAGGTTACCGTAGCCATTAGCTGGGCCTTTGGGACGCGTGTCTTTCGTACCCACTTCGCTTTCTTCCCGATTTTATACTCCTACTCGCTCATGCATTATTCTGTTCTTCTTTCCAGACTTGCTGTTCCCATGTGCGTTGATCCTGTGTGGGAACACCTTCGTGCATGGGTTCCCCATTTCTATTGACATACTATATGTCCTTTGTTCTTTCCTCTGTGATATTGTTTCGCTTGAAAACAGAGGCTTAAACTTTCTGACTATAACAATCACTTACAGGAGCATTAATGATTTTTACCACAATCTATGTGTAGCTATATTTAGAAGTATTTATCTTTTAAAAACAGATACGTAGGTCTCATCAGTGTCCTGGGTTTGCTATTGTATTTTACTATCTTTAGACTTCCAATAATTTCAGAGCATAATTAGGGTACCTACCATATCTACGGTATAGCTACTGTATGATGTAGCTAACATCCGATTTGAGATGATTTCTATTTCATTGCCTTCAGGATATGGAAGGTAAGGTTATTGGCCAGTCTAGTGGATTCAAATTGGCAGACTTGGAAACTCTTGAAGATGGGAACACTCTGCCCGTCGGTGGAAAAGAAATAGAGGTGAGAATTTGTATTATAACTTTAACCCACGAGAACCCAGCGCCCACTGAGGTCGGCGGAAAATTGCTCTACTTGTAGCTCTTGCAATTACTTCATTTCCCGGTCAGTTTCCAATTTCTATGTCTCATTTGCAAGAGAAAACGTTGGACTTCCAACATTGACTATAAAAATTATGATTAAGTAATCGAAGAGACGTTTGCTAACGGGATAGTTCACTCATTTTCTCTTTGACCGAAAAGATGGCTACCTACAGGCATATTTGCCCGTTTATTTTATTCAATACTAATTACTGACAAACATCGTTCTGCTGTGTTTGTGTTAAATTACACATGTTGCCTATGTAGCTCAGCAATTTTTGTAAAGTTGCAAGCACATTTATCGGAGTACTTGGTGTTTTCATTTTGCCGCCCATCTGAGTGGGCGCTGGGCAGACCCTCTATCATGTCCCGGGAAAAATTCCTAGCAATGGTTGAACTGTTATTCTAAATGAGAGGCAATGTCCGCTTTTTTAAATAGAGATGCACTTTCATGTGGTAAGAGCAATGTTCATAGAATGTTTTCAGTGCTTTTTGATGAAATTTAGAGATTTATGCAATGTATTTTGATGAATTTTTAGTAACGTCTCCCTGAGACCACTAACTCTAGCCTGGAGAGTTTACACTAAGTCTTGAAACCCGTGCAATCATGTTGGTCAGTTTTATTCTAATACGGAGTTATTTCTATGAAGTGTGCCTGGTGTGAGGTGAACGTGGCGCCTACAGTACTATATACTCACTGCTGCTACTAATGTTACTACTCCTGCTATCGCACAGATACAAGGGAGTATCAGTCCTTCAGACTACAGCAGTGGGCGCTGTTTCCTCTCTTCCTCAACGTCTGCTGCTCTGCCATCTGCTGCAGCACCACCACCACCTCCTCCTCGCCCAAAGCCAAAGCCATTCAAACTGCCCGTCCAGCGCGGGTCCAGCTCGGCCCCGGCTGTCCCTACAAGAATTGGTAATAACCAGCCACTGTACTCTACAGGTCTTGAGCATACGCTTATCTTCCCGAGACCTACTGCCCATCAACAGGTTAGTAGATGGAATTTAACTCGTCAGAAACTGCTAAGAACACTGTCAGCCAGCTGCTTATTATTTTTGTATTATTTATAAAAAAAAACACTATAGCTAAATGGTAATAGATGTTTTTTTGGAGTTTTTCTATGTTCAACCATACTAATGGTGGACAGATAAAAAGAAGGCCATGACTGCCTGCCTGAATAATAAATACTTAATGACAGGATTGTTTTGTGTGCAGTAGTTCTCTTACGTTCATATTGTCAACTCCTATTGGTGTACCTCCTTAGAGTGCGTAGGATGGGCCATAGGGTTAGTGTAATTAAGTTCGCGCATTCTATGTTATAGGGAGCAGCGGCCCCAAGGATACAGTATAGGTTACCTTACCTAGGCCTTCTGGACGTATTTCCTTTCTGCCCATTTAACATCCTCTTCCATACTTCTACTGATCATGCTATATTCTGTTTTCTTTTTTCTTTCTCAACTTGGCTGTTCCCATCGGCACTGATCCTTTGTGAGATATCCTCATTCATGGATTCCACGTTTATATTGACTTGCTGCTATATGTTCTTTTTTCTTTTGGGAGGTCGCCTTTTTGTGGAAATGTTGGCTTAAACTACTTAATATAACTTAACCTGTTGGTGCACTGTTACAGTTGTCTCGCTGTGGTGAACGTGTTGTAGATGTGGTGTTGGATCCTCATCTCAGTGCCAAACTTCGGCCTCACCAAAGACAGGGTGTCATCTTCCTCTACCAGTGTGTCATGGGGCACACCAGCGTGGCGGTGAGAAATTCTGACCTCTGATAACTTATTTTCTACCATTATGTAGCACATTGAAATAAATTTTTTACCTGACACTTTGCTACCATCTCCAGTTGTACATGGGATGCACATTTTATCTATATTAGGTTATATCATTTCAAACTGGGTCACTTAGGCCAAGCAGCTGATATAAAAAATGTAATCTGACGTTCATCTGCTGCATCACCTGTGGAATGAGAGTTGTAGACAACACTAATTTAGTTTCGCTGCTCCAAAACAGTGCTAACCCTCTTTCTGGCAGCCTTAACAATGCCCTTCCTGGCAGTACGCAAGTTGCCAGAACTAGGCTTGGTCCAAACTGAGCCACGTCTTTCTTACCTTATTTATCATGACTATCCAGGCCAGTTGTCCTCTGCACTCCGTTCTACATCTGCTCTGGTGCTGAAACCAAATGAAAATAAAAGAAATTGATTTTGTCTGTAGAAGTGTTGCGATGCCAGGACGGTTATTGTTAATTTCTGAATAGGGTACCTATATGCAGTGTAGCTTATATACTGTGCAAGTAGGCCTTCGTTCTGTTTCACTAGTATTTATTTACTACCACAGTGCACACTAACATTGAGGAGCCACTGGCGCCAAAGGGAGATTTCAGTTCCCGCAGTTGGGCCTGACTGCACGGTGCAGTATTTTTATATGTTCTCCCATTACTTTTTCATACATTGTTTCGGCTGACTTAATTCTTTTGCATTCAGTAATGACTGGCAAACCTGTACATACTTCTCAAACGTCTATACGCAACAAATTCACAAAAACCTTCAGGCTTGAAGTTTAATATCGTGGAGCAACTGTTTATGACATCCTTCAATATTTGCAGTATAGTAAAACTATTTCGCAATAGTTAGTGAAATAAACAGTTACATTTTGTAGAAGAGAAGCTTCTCAAATTCGTGGTATGCTGAATTTGTAATAAAATGTGAAGTAAACATCGCCAGCTACGGGCTTTGTGAGATGATCAGAACATACAGCAGAGCTGAAGGGGAATTGGAGCAGCTTGCACTTGCAGCCATGAAGTGATGAAGCATTGGAAGCCATGAAGCAATGAAGCCCCGGCAGCAGAGCAATGATGATGGAGCACTGACCTCCATGAATTAATTGATCTAGCATTGGAAGCAGTGAAGTGGTATAGCATTGGTAGCAGTGAAGTGATACAGCATTGGCGGCCGTGAATTGTTCTGAATGATGAAGCACTGGCCGCCATGAAGTGGTGTAGCATTGACAGCAGTGAAGTGATAGAGCATTGGTAGCTGTAAAATGATCTAGCATTGGAAGCTGTGAAGTGATCTAGCATTGGCAGGCCTAATGTGATCTAGCATTGGCAATTGTGAAGCGACATAGAATTGGCCATGTAAAAAGCTGCCACTCTACATGAAGTGGCAGTGTTGAAGTGTTCAAATATTGGCAGCTGTGAAGTGATCTAACATTGGCATCTGTGAAGTGATATAGCATTGGTAGCTGTGAAGTGATATAGCATTGGTAGCTGTGAAGTGATGTAGCATTGGCAGCTGTGAAGTGATATAGCATTGGCAGCTGTGAAGTGATATAGCATTGGCAGCTGTGAAGTGATATAGCATTGGCAGCTGTGAAATGATATAGTATTGGCAGCTGTGAAATGATATAGTATTGGCAGCTGTGAAGTGATATAGCATTGGCAGCTGTGAAGTGATATAGCATTGGCAGCTGAGAAATGATATAGCACTTCAAGCTGTCAAGTGATCTCGCATTGGCAGATGTAAAGTGATCATGCATTGGCAGATGTAAAGTGATCTTGCATTGACAGATGTAAGGTAATCTTGCATTGGCAACTGTGAAGTGATGTAATGTAGGCCATCATGAAATAATTGAACTCCGGCAACTATGAAGTTATGTAACATTGTCATCTATTAAATCATAGCTATATGTAATGGAGGCAACCATGAAGTGATGTAAAATAGTCATCCACTAAATTATGTTATGTAGGCTACCATGAAGTGATTAAACATAATAATCCATTAAGTCACAACTGATGATTCTCTATATGACTGTTTGCTGATGACGATGGCCTTGATCCAGAGTACGGATCATAAATCAGTGTTTGTTTTTGTGGGAGATGTCAATGCACACCACAGGGACTGGTTGGGATCTGTGTCACCGACTAATGGTCATGGTATAGCTGCGTTGAACTTTTGCACCTTATCTAGTTGTGTAGCTACAGCTAGTTCATGGGTCCATGCATGACGCTGGTAACTGTCTCGACCTTGTCGTGACTGATGTCCCGGACTTGATGACTGTGTCAGTTGACCTCCCTATTGGTACTACTGACCACTCACACCTTATGTCCCTGGACCTGAACCAGGGGGTTCCTGTGGAAGACACCAGAAAATTGGTGTTCGTTAAGAGCAGGGCTAACTGGGAGGCTATTACTGGAGCAGTAAGGGCATTACCTTGGCGCCAGATATCTGCAGTGATGATCCTATCTCTGTGCTTAATGACTTGACTGTGCCTGTTTTGGAGTTTTGTCCCAAAGAAGACTATTCTAGTGATGTCTCGGGACAAACCATGGTTTGATGACCAGCGTCGGTTAGCTTTCGAAGCTAAACAAGCGGCTTATCGGGCATGGCGGTGTTCGCGTGACCGCACATTGTGGCTGACCTATGTTGATTGTTGGGCCGAGGCTTAACGTATTTATGAGAGGGCACATCATCGTCAGAGGCAGCGTTCCAAGGAGTCGTTGTTCTGTATTGACCATCCACATCGTTGGTGGAGTGAGCTAAAGGGTTCAGCTTTTGGGGTTGAACCTTCGTTGCCATCCGTAGTTGGTCCTGGTGGGGGTATCATTGCTGATGCCTTGGCTAGAGCGGAGCTCTTGCCGACGCACTTTCACGGAAAGCAGAGCAGAGACCTGTTGTCATTATCCCATGGATGTCACCTTGAACCTCGTTGAACTTCTTTGGCGTTCAGATCTGCTACAGTCAAGGTGCTGCTTCAGGGCCTAATCCTTATGGAGGTGTGGACCCGATGGGCATGTTTCCTCCGTTTTATAAGCAGCTTGCTGGCGTTCTTGCCCCTAAGCAGTGATCTTCCGGCGCCTGATACGACTAGGAAGTTCTTCTCGTTGTTGATGTACTGGGAATGTTACTTCTATTCCCAAAGGTCCATTGTCTCCCCATTTAGCCAACTACTGACCCATTACGCTGACACCCATTTTATCGAAGGTGTTCGGGAAATTGGTAGCTGGTAAGCTTGGCCGTTTTGCTGAGGTTATTGGTCTGGTGCCTGCCAGTCAGTTTGCGTACATAACTGGTTTGGGTTATTGCGACCCATTGTTGTCGGTGTCACACCATTTGCAGTCTGTGCTGGATTGTGGGTCTGAGGCCCGCGGCGTTTGTTATTGTCAACCACAAGGGTTTATTATGCAAGCTTGAGTCTTATGGTGTGGGTGGTAGGGTTCTGTCAATCATTCGCGATTTTGTATCTCAGCGAACGCAGAGTGTGTGTCTGTTGACGGCGTTTTGAGCGCCTCAATCGCGGTGGAGTCCGGCGTCCCTCCTTGCAGCGTACTTGGCCCGCTGTTGTTCGTTCTGTATACTACTGATATGTTCTCTTCGCTGGAAAATACAGTGATCAACTATGCAGATGATTCTACTTTGATAGCAGTGATACCTGCACCACGCATGCGTAATGCTGTCGCCCAGTCTCTGAATGGGGATTTGTTACGCATTGGTGCATGGTGTTTGGCCTGGAGTATAGAGCTGAATGCCAGTAAGACCAAGTCGATGATTATCAGTCGGTCTCGGACCCTTGTACCGCAGCTTCAACATCGGGAGATAGCAAACACCTTGCTTCAGGACTGTGGCTCCTTGAAAATTCTTGGTGTTGTCATTTATGAAAGCTTACCTTTGAGCCGCATATAAGGCGATTGGTGTTACGTGCTTCCAGTAAGATTGGGCTTTTGTGTAAGGTGAAATCTTTGCTTGCTGACAGTGAGGTTGTCCGCAGATACTTTCATGCTTTTTTGCTGCCTGTGTTGTATTGCTCGCAGGTCTGGGCTCTAGCTGATAACAGTCCCTTGCGTATGTTGGGCTGACTTGTTAGTTCAGCCAGTAGGCTGTGCGCCGGTAATGATTTGGTTATACTGTCCCACAGGAGAAGGGCTGCCGCACTCTGTTTTATAAGGTGTACAACGATGAGAGGCATTGGTTGTATTCTTTTGTCCCTGCACTCAAGGTGTTTAGGAGAGAAACACGTGCTACTGTCGGCGCGCGCACTTTCACGTTGGAGGATATTAGGTGTCGAACTAATCAGTTCGGTCGGTTCTTCGTACCATGGTCTGTTGCGGCTTGGAATTCTTTGCCGGCATCGGCTTTCGGTCGTGTTGACCTGCAGGCGTTTAAGACAGCTGTTAATGGCTTTTTGCCGTGGCTCGCTTCCGGCGAAGTACCTCTGTCTGATAGCACTACGACCCGCATTTTCGTGGGTTGCTCGAGATCAAGAGGACTGTACAGTTGAGTCGCCACATTTTGTTATTAACAGGTAAGTACTCTTGCCGATTTTTTGTTTACTTAGCCAATTTGCAGTGGCTTGCTCCGCAGAGTACCTCTGTCGGTAGCACTTAGACTCGCATAGCCGAGGCTTCTCCATGACAGGAGGACAGGTCAGAGTCGTCACACTCATATAAGACAGATA
>LQNS02278096.1:16617442-16630136 GCA_001587735.2 Parhyale hawaiensis | reverse complement strand
GAACACCCTCGTGCATGGGTTCCACGTATCTATCGTCACACTATGTGTCCCTTGCTTCTTCCTCTGTTAGATCGCCGTTGCTGTGGAGACGGAGACCTAAACTACTCAATATAATAATAATATTTGTTGGGTGCCTGGTCATGTCGACGTCGCGGGCAATGAGCTCGCCGACGAGGAGTCGAGGCAGGTGGCCCTGTCGGATCTGCCGGCGGCAAACCGTGCAGTCCCCTGTCGAGACTAATACCCAGTAATCAAGCGAAGCCTGCGCGAGCTATGGCAATCCCTATGGCTAGACCAGAGAAATAATAAACTACAAACAATCAAAGAAACCGTCCGACAGTGGCACTCATCAAATAGTGACGATCGCTGAATGGACGTCGTACTGTGCCGCCTACGTATTGGGCACACGAGACTAACTCACGACTATCTGCGGATGGGACGTCCACAACCTTATTGTGATGACTGCGTCGTACCTCTCACTGTCTTGCATTTAATGGCCGAGTGTCCCACGTTTTCCGACGAGCGGAGGGAATGCTATTCGGATCTACATGGTCGAGATGCAGACTCCGTCCTCCGAGGAATGCTTTCCGAGGGACCTCGCGGCCAATTTAATAGAAATGCCCTCAAGACTTTTCTTACCAGATGTAACCTCTATCATAAACTATGATTAATCCATTACGATAAATGCTATCGTCAACTATGGCTCTGTCAGTTTCTTTGTGAATTACATATACTATATGTAAAAATAATAATGATATTCTTTTTAATACTTTATAATAAATAAAATGTGATAAATTCCGCGCCCTGGCGGCGCACGATCCTGTGGCTCAACACAGGAGTAGTTCGCCCCAATATAGGCAGTGTGCTACTGAAGCGCTAGTAAAGGTTTATACTACAACTACACCTTCGTGCGTGGGTTCCACGTTTATCTTGGCATCTGGGTCGGAGGATTTGAAGGGGAGTTCCTAGGATTTGAGGGGGAGTCGGAGTCGGAATCTCCCTTGCTCTGGGAGTTGGAATCTCACTTGCTCTGGGAGTTGGAATCTCACTTGCTCTGGGAGTCGGAATTTCACTTGCTCTGGGAGTCGGAATTTCACTTTCTCTGGGAGTCGGAATTTCACTTGCTCTGGGAGTCTGAATCTCACGTGCTCTGGGAGTCGGAATTTCACTTGCTCTGTGAGTCGGAATTTCACTTGCTCTGTGAGTCGGAATTTCACTTGCTCTGTGAGTTGGAATTTCACTTGCTCTATGAGTCTCAATCTCACTTGCTCCGTGAGTTGGAATTTCACTTGCTCTGCCAGTCGCAATTTCATTTGCTCTGTGAGTCTCAATCTCACTTGCTCAGTGAGTCTCAATCTCACTTGCTCAATGAGTCTCAATCTCACTTGCTCAGTGAGTCTCAATCTCACTTACTCAGTGAGTCTCAATCTCACTTGCTCTGTGAGTTGGAATTTCACTTACTTTGGGAGTCTAAGTCAAAATCTTACTTGCTCTGGGAATCGGAATCTTACTCTCTCTACAGGGTGTCCAGGAAAGATTTACCCATTTTTAAAATAGCCACAAAACATTTAATAATTGATAGAAATAACTTTTGATTGTATTTAGCGCTTTTCAGAACTCTTTTAAATGGTTGTCTTTTGTTTCGCTAATTTGTAGACAATACTTCTACCAAAATGGCATCTCAAGCAAAACGAGATCAAATTGTTGCCTTTAAAACAGCTGGTATCGCCAACAAGGACATCATAAAACAGCTCCAGGTGTCGGGTTAGACTGTATATAATGTCTGGAAACGTTATAATGATGCTAATACAACCTCCAGCAAGAAAATTCCAGGCCGCCCACGAACTGTTCGAGCCAAAAAAGTGGTGAAAGCCGTTCAGAAGCGAGTGAAGCGGAATTCTCGAAGGAGCATAAGAAAAACTGCTAAAGAGTTCGGGATTTTAAAATCTTCTATGCATATGGTGTTTAAAGATGATTTAGGGTTTAAGGCATACAAAAAGCAATTCAAGAAGCTACTTTCAGAGGCATCGAAGAAAAAACGACTTGATAGGGGGAAATTGATGTTGGAGGATCTCAAGGGGGCCACAGACACAGTTTTCATCTGGTCCGATGAAAAGATATTCACTGTGGAGGCTGCTCTTAATAAGCAGAATGATCGACTGTACGCCCGTGATGCTAAAGACTGGCCGGAGGGTAGTCGAAGTCATTTTCGCCGAGTTAAACCTGCTGGGGTTATGGTTTGGGCCGCAGTTGCCTCCAATGGGTCCAAATCTCCTTTGGTCTTCATTCCTGAAGCTGTTAAGGTGAATAGCCAAGTTTACATTGAAATGTTGTAAACTAAAGTGTTGCCCTGGTGTCAGAACAGTTTGGAAACAACTATGTGTTCACCCAAGACGGGGCACCCTCCCACACATCAAATGTGACTCAGCAATGGTGCAAGGACCATTTCAGTGGTTTCTGGGACAAGGATCGTTGGCCTCCATNAAATGTTGCAGCCCTGAAAGATGCCCTTCAGACTTCTTGGGCCGCGTTAGGTGACAAAGTAGTGCGGGATTCTTGCCTATCAGTTATTCATCGTCTTAAGCTCCTGGTGAAGGCAAAGAGATTCATTTTGAAATATGAATGCTGCAATATTTTCTCTACATAT
The DNA here is from genome assembly GCA_001587735.2 of Parhyale hawaiensis. Classification (NCBI taxonomy): domain Eukaryota; kingdom Metazoa; phylum Arthropoda; class Malacostraca; order Amphipoda; family Hyalidae; genus Parhyale; species Parhyale hawaiensis. The sequence goes on along the minus strand of LQNS02278096.1, from coordinate 16,627,489 downwards.
ATGTAAATATCTATTCCAATTTTCATTCACCTATGTGCACTTAAACTTTATTAATTAAAAATTTTCTATGGGTAAATCTTTCCTGGACACCCTGTAGGAGTCTGATCCGGTATTTTTAGCAGACTCCGACTCCGAGATCCCATATTTACCTCCACCAAGGAGGTTATGTTTTCGTCAGGTTTGCCTGTCTGTCTGTCTGTCACCAAGATAACTCAAAAAGTTATAGACAGATATAGAAGATCCGTCCATCCGTTTGTTTGTTTGTTTGTTTGTCTGCCTCTTTTTTCTCAATGCCATAACTCGAAAAGTTATGGATGGATTTTTATGAAATTTACATGAGTTGTTAGGTATATCACAAAGAGTAAATAACTATATTTTTGTGATGATCTGTTTGTTCATTCGTATGTTTGTTGCTGTGTTTGATTTTAGGTTTGTTAGCATAATAACTCAAAAAGTTTTGAGTGAATTGTAATGAAACTTACAGAAATTGTTAGTAATATTAAAAGACCTAAATGATTAAATTTTGGTGCAGATCAGCTGATTTGTTTCTAATGTTTGAGTTGTGTTTGTCATAATGTTTGTTACGCTATGACTCAAAAAGTTTTGAATGGATCTTTATGAAATTTGCAGGAGTGTTAGTTATGTTACAAGACATAAATAACTAAATTTTGGTGCAGATCGGTTGGTTCGTTTGTATGATTGACTTATGTTTGTCATAATGTTTGTTAGCAGCGTAACTCAAGCAGTTATGAAAGGATCTTCAAAAAAAATTGCAGAAGCTGTTAATACTATTAAAATGCACCAATGATTAGATTATGGAGTTGATTCGAAAGAAATTATGGTTTCAGTGCCAATCTAACTTTTTTGTTACCGTTGCCTTACTTGGCGGAGGGGTGCGTTTTCATAGTGCTCTAGTTGAACATACAGTATTTCACTTTTTTCTGGTTAATTCAGAATTTTCAGTCTTATGTTCTAGAAAATATTAAAGATTTGGTAAATGTAGACATACTTTGTTTTTGGCTTTGTCTACATACCAATGTGTTTGCCATTGACACTGGAGTTACTGTCCGAGACGTTCTAGATGCCTAATACTGACTTTTCCTAACATTTTATACTCCATAATACAACTTGATAATTCCAGTCCCAAGTGGTTTATATAATAAAGGGTTCATTTTGAAGTATCAACGAAACTTGAGCTGTTGTAGCATTTAGTATAGGTATACCTAGTCTGTAGGGTGGGCTGGGGTCAGATGTGTACAAGTATGGGCTTCAAGTCATTCACTAAAAATATGGAGTATTTGGAACGTTTTATGCATACATTGTAACAGTGCTTGCATTGGCTAAAAATTGCTCAAGTATCAAATCTTGAAGCTAAATTCTACATATAGAAAACTTATATTGAGCAAAATTTCATGGACCCATTTAATGCCACTCGAGGAGGGGGTAGAAAGATTTCCCGATGCGTACACTATTTTTGAGCTTAGCTGTGGCAATACATATTGTAGAAGCTGAATGCTTGTAGGCCCATCTTGAAGTTCTAAGTCTTACCTTCAACATAACATAACATTTAAATATATTTGGGCTCATCTAAGTGTCCAAAATGTAATTCGGAAAAAAATTGTTTGGGTCTGACTCTGATGGAAGTGTGCCGCCGATGATAAAAATTTAACTTATTGTTTGTTTATGACTGACATTTCTCACTTTGATTTACCTCGGATTTGTCTAGAACATATTTCGCCACTTATTTCTACAACTTACAGGGACTCGCTGATCCAAATTTTTTGTACATTTTATTAAATTGACTACAGCCACTCCAGCTTAGAAACATGGAACTGACCTTTGGATCTGGTCAACTGAGCTGCTTTATCTTTATTACATAATATTTTTATTAGTTATATTGCATACTTATTTTAAATTTGTTTGTTATAATATTTTTGTGAATATATTTTATTGGCTTTTTCTGTTGTATTACGTGCTAATTTTGCTGTAGATGCTACTAATATCACATAATTATTGTACAAATTAATTGAAAACTATTGGAAAATCAAGTAATTGAAAATATTCTGGAAAATAAAAATTCCACTCTATTCCCATTGGCCCCACTAAGCAAATGTTCAAATAAAAAACTAATTAGTGAAAGCTCAAATTTACAGACATACATTCTAATCCCTGACCTATCAAGTGATCCTGACCATGTGGATCTAGATTTCATACTTCTAGAGTTACAGGAGGTTAAAAATAGTTTTGATTTTTGGAACTTGTAATTTTTCTTATAACCAGCTACTCAAGAACCGTTAGGCTTATACAATGCACCAGTGTCTAATTACTTGATACAATTTGATAGCCTACTTCCTTACTCCCTGCGGTTTGCTGTGCAACATTTAGAACCAAACATTTCTGAAAACAAAAAAGAAAAAAAAGGTTAGGCATGACAGAAAACATATCCCTAATTGACCCCAGCCCGCTCTATAAGTAGGTTTTCTGAATGTTGATAATTATTAATGAATCCCAAATAAATTAGAATTTAATGCATCAAATTGTGCTAATGATTCCAAATATTGTAATGTTACAAAACTAAATACTAGCTTTAGTTCCGCATGTGTGCATACATTGGTCAAAGAGTAGTTGGACTTATTCAATGCTTAGCTATATTAAATAGTGATTGTACCAAGGAGTCGAAGTCGGGAGTCAGAAAATCTTGAGGACTTGAAAAATCTGGCGGAGTCGACCTCTAGCCATCCGACTGTGCAACCCTGCTTGGCATGCTATATGTACCTTTCTTTTCCTTCCTAAGAGCACCTTAGTGTAGATTTAGGGATAGCGAGGCTTACAAAAATCGTAGCTATATAGCTACCTGTAACCTTACTATTTACCATACCAGTAAACTGTCTGCCACCTGCTTTCATGCATCTGTGGTAACACTTCCTCTGTATCTACCGATCTCTCTTCCCACCCATTCTTTGACGATCTCCCAGGACTTCCCGGTCCCCCGCCGAAGCCTCCTCCGAATGAGAATCGCATAACATCATAAGTTAAGTCACTACCATGCTAATGTCTTGATGTTGCAGTTGTGTTCCTGCTGTCATCCCGCGCTGGTGGTGTTGGTCTTAATCTAATAGGCGCGTCTCGCATCGTCCTGTACGATGTGGACTGGAATCCTGCCACTGACCTCCAAGCTATGGCTCGAGTCTGGCGAGATGGTCAGACGAAAACCGTTCGTATATATCGGTGAGTGGTGCGGTAACAGCTCGTGCAGCGAAAACAAGGGTGGTTTCTTTTCACACTGTTGACTATTACCGTTCACACATCTTTTTCAGTGGTATGGCAATGCATCCTAGAGTTAAACTAAGGCTTATCCGTGCTGTAGTTTCCATGTTTATCTCTTATAAAACTCAAATATCGCTTTATTCCCATGTTACTAAATAGGTAGTGATGCATCCATTTTTATATTATTAGGTTTGCCTATTGTATATGGAGAGCAGCGCCACCAGAGGGGCTCTGTATCTGTAGAGTGCCGTAGCTAGGCCTTCGAGACGTCTATCCTTCGTACTCACTTCGCTTCCGTCTACTTTTATGCTTCTACTGAGTACTGGTGATGCTTTGTTTTTTCCCGATGTACTATTCCCATGCGCTTTGATCTTTGAAGGGGGCACCCTCGTGCATGGGTTCCACGTTTCATACGGAGGCTTGCAGTATTTGATGATGTATATATTTTCATCTATACAACCAAAAAGAGTCGCCCTGCCTTATTTTTCTTTACTGTTGCCGCCTCCGTTGTTGGTTTCTGTTATTCTTTGCTTTTCCTCTCACTAAATATATCGTGAGGTTACTGGAGCTGCCCGATAATACAAGGCGACGTTTGGAACGTGTATGCCTAACTTTTAAATTCATATGGATAAATTATTATTATTAAGTTAACCCTATTGGGGTAAGCATGCTTCATTAACTACGGTTATGCAAACGTTATTCTTACGAGAAGCTGACGTTTCATTTTTCCCAAATGTGATAATTTGTGTGTTTCCGCCTCCAGACGACGCTATCGTTTGCTTATTTATTACAAGGTTGGTGCTGAGCGGCAGTGTAGAGGAGCGCATGTTCCAGCGGCAGGTGCAGAAGCAAGGGCTCAGCGGTGCTGTTGTTGACGCCAACACACGCAGCAGCTCCAAAGTTTCCTTCTCGCTCCAGGAACTTAAGGTGAGGTGGGTGAGCTTCTTACCCTCTATCAGTAGGTACGGTATGCTGTTGTGTCAGGATTCGAGCTTTGCAACAGTGCCGTGGCACCCATACCCGCTTCTTTTGAGATTTCCTCATTCTTAAATTATATCAACCATGAGTGTATACATTGCATAATGGGAAATAAGCTGATACGTGATTGAACTGTGTCGTACTCAGTATACAAATTATGCAGAAATTATTATCAGCTATTTTTAGATAAAACCAGGAAATCTTACATTGTGGTCCCTGTTACTACGTATTATGCGAAGTGTTCTCTACTCCTCAACGCTAAAAATATTGACTTGTCAGGACCTGTACAGCCACGAGAGTTTGGGTGTGTGCATCACACACGACCAGCTGCAGTGTCAGTGCGACCAGCAGGGCGGGCCGTGCATGTCCCCCACACAGTCACAAGCGCTCACTGCATCTCGAGGTAACAAATATTTTCTATACGCCACACAGTAGCAATTTACATCAAATTTTTGAACGTGAATCTTTAGACATTCTGCTCGTGACGGGGTGCTTGACGCGCCAGTAAAATGGAGCTTTCAGGTGATCAATTTTAACACGTCGCTGTTAACATCAGTCTGAAAGTGTTACTGTCATGTACCTGACATCCCTCGGGAGCAAAATTTTCGATATTCTAGCATGCATTACGTTACAAATTTCTGTAACAAAATTACACAACGTGAAGATAATGCTCTCTATCTCTGTGTTAACTAGTGTGAATAGAATGAGGTTTACGTGACACTGCAGAGTGTACCACTTCATAAATGCTGCTTTCAGTACTTCGTACCTATTTCCTAATTGTTTTGATTAATAGCTTGTCAGCTGAATGTTGGCAGCGGCGGTGGCCACCAGGATGACCAGATGTGTACCATGGATAAACTATACGACTGGCAACACTTCCATGGACAGAACATCTCACCAGGCGTGCTGCAGGTTAGCTTCGCTAAGTTTTCGTATTGGGTGTATCTCGCGCACACTGTGTACAGTAATCTGTTTCGTGTGCAGGACACGTGTGTTTTGTACGTAGGCCTGAGAGCCGAGCTGCAAAATATAAGACGTTGACCGCCCCAAGCTACAATTACTGTGAAAATAATTCCATTGGAACACGACAGAGTAGTCCCACTATCGTAACCTCTCATGACTCAAATACCATTAAATATTCGTAGGTATGGCACTGCTTGTAACGTCCGCATAGGCTATGGGTATTAAGTACAGCACGCGTTCAACAATGTAGCTAAATCTTAAATTTACTTCTAAATTTACTTGCTTGGCAATATCGGAGTCTTTAGGGGTATATACAGTGCAGACATATTGAATAAAAAATTTCATTTATTGCTGAACACAACTCGAAACGCCACAAAGTTGAACTAGCTGTATCAACCAACCGCCCTATGTACAGAATTCGGACATTTGAGGGAAGACCATTGTGCCAGTTACATACTGCCCTCCGTTCTAGGGATCCTCATGGGGCACTGAGAAGGTACTGCCCGTTCCACACGGAGGGAATGTCCCAGGCAAGGAGGTTTGATAGAAAGGAGGGAACAAACAGCCACGTCGGGGAAGCTCATGTTTCCGGCGTGGCTGAATGACGGCATGATAGCAAATCTATATTCATTTTTATGAAAGTTTTCTGGGTATTGCATTGCAAAAAATACATACATATACATATATTGTAGGGTGCGCGTTTCCAGGCAGGAATTGATGAACATAATGCTGTATTTACTGTAATGTATGAGAAATGGCTGAAAGACTGTAGAACTGTGGCAGGACGGAGAAAGTAAAATAAAAAATGAAGTTTACGGACTTTTCGGGCGTAATATATACTTTATCAACTTACTTCTGCAAATAGTCATCGTAAACTACACTTGATGCACTTTCTACAAAAATATATTTTTTTTTTGAGAACCGCTGCATCAATAATTAGCCCCGGCGGAGAAGTTAGAACGCCGGCTTGACTGGTTTATAGCGGCCATGCTCCCTCCTCTCTACTCAACCTCCTTGGCGCAAGGGCCCCTTTGAGGGCATAGAATGGGACATTGGGTTAGGCTAAATTAGGTTCGCCATTCCTATGTTAGGAGCAGCTGAGGTGGTTAAATTTCTAAGATAATATGGGAAGCAACGCCCCCTCCCCAGGGGGGTTGCCCTGTGGGTTACCTTAGCCATTAGCTAGGCCTTCGGGACGTTATTCTTTCGTACCCACTTTACTTCCTTCCGATTTCATACTCCAACTGCTCTTTCTTCCATCTTTTCCTCTTCTTTCCCGAATTGCAGTTCCCATGCGCGTAGATCCTGTGTGGGAACACCCGCGTGCATGGGTTCCACGTGTCTATCGTCATACTATATATCCCTTCTTTCTTCCTGTGACATCGCTTTCGTTGTGGAAACTGAGACTTGAACTTCTGAATGTAATAATATTAATGGACCCCGGGACATGACCGCCGTCGCACTATCTCCCGATCCGCATTCGCTTACACAAGAAGGGGGGCAGCGCCCGATACTTGAGTGTGAGCGATTCAAATACTTTAGCTTTACGCCTTGGTTTTGGTACATTCTCAGTGGCTCGCTCCGACAGAACACCTTCTGTCGGTAGCACCAGACCCGCGACAGCGCCCAACTCTGGGGCGTCTAAATGGTAGTTTAGAACTGTTCTGAGGCGTTACCCTCCTNCTGTGGGTTACCTTAGCCATTAGCTAGGCCTTCTGGACGTCTGTCTTTCGTGCTCACTTTGCTTCCTTCCGATTTCATACTCGAACTGATCTTTCTTCCATCTGTTCCTCTTCTTTCTCGACTTGCTGTTCTCGCGTTGATCCCGTGTGGGAACACCCTCGTGCATGGGTTCCACATGTCTATCGTCATACTATATATCCCTACTTTCTTCCTCTGATATCGCCTTTATTGTGGAAACTGAGACTTGAACTTCTGAATGTAATAATATTAATGGGCCCAGGGACATGACCGCCGTTGCACCATCTCTCGATCCGCATTCGCTTACACAAGAAGGGGGCAGCGCTCGACATTTGAGTGTGAGCGATTCAAATACTTGGTCTTAACGCCTTGGTTTTGGTACATTCGCCCGCCTATTATAGGACCAGCGTCAAAGGTGACACGTCCCCTTTCAATCCGTCTGTGCTGAGTTCACTGAGGCATGCCCTGCCCCTCAAGCCGCTACAGAGCTATTAAGTCATTTAACGCGGATGTGTCCCAGGGCACGTGTGGAACCAGTATACGTTAATCCGCCTATCCTATGTTATGGAGAGCCTCGCCGCCAGGAGTCCACCATAGGTTACCTTAGCTTTAACTAGGCTTGCTAGACGTTTGATCTTCGCTCCCCCTGTGCTTTCTTTCATTTCCATGCTCCTACTTATTACTTTCTGCTCACGGTTCTTTTTCTTTCAGACTTGCTGTTCCCATGCGGGTCATTCCATATGAACTAAAAAAGGTGTGGAAATTTTCCATGGCGACCGACTCTGATTTGCTAATAAAAGTTTGTACTGGTACCTTAACATATACGATGAACATATGCAAAATGTTTCGTCAAAACTCGAAAGGGTTTTTGTGCTGTGGTTCTTCACAATAGGGTGGTATACCCCATTTCTGACCCTGGCGAATTGCGATGTTTAAGAACAGCCGTATTTGGACGCCAATATCTTGGGAACGAAATGACTTGTGAGCTTGGCAATCGGAATAGTATGTAATTAGCACCCAGGCTTTCAGAATCTGCCATCAGAAAAAGGCCATCTTATCTAGTGTTTGAGATGTATGCCTGCAAATTAGTGGTCGCGTTAGATACGAAAATGAAATTTTTGGCTGCAGTTATGCTACAATATATCACAACTGTTTCTTTGGGCCACATTACTCCTATTTAGGCCCATGACCATCTTTAGTAAGAATTTAGACAGTGTTGAAATCATAAATTTGGAGTAAGGGAGCTTCAAAAATGGCTCAGTGAAAAAATGAAATTTTAGCCATTTTTAACAGCCAAAATCATGGCGTAGTCATTTACCCTGTACATCCATTTTTTTCCTACATAATTGTACACATATGCTTATCGTTTGGTCCCAAAATCAGGTTGTGTTCTCACCTCCTTAATATTAAGGTAATTTTATGAAATGTAGGCGTTTTTTATCCCCATGACAGCTTGTGTGTTAGCTACCGGTACTGTTTTTGTCAGAAATGCAGAAAATGTGAAGTATTTGTACTCTGAACTCATGGATTCGATGGCTCGAACTATTCAGTCTGTTTTTAGAACTACCATTTGTATCGTGAGTAAACTGTTCGTCGGTGGATCAAAATGTCATTTCTATTTTTTTTTTAGCAGCAGATTGTTCAGATCTTCTCTTCTTTGGGCAGGATGAATGTTTGGAAGCAGGAGCGGATTTCATCAATATGGTATTTCGACACGAGTCCGACGCTTCAGTTGTGCCATCTCATTCTTAGACTCGTACTATGAGCAACTAAACTACTAAATATGTATACTTTTCTTGTGCTAGAAGTGCGTGCTAGTCTGTTGTTACTGCCTTTATGAAAGTGTCTTTACGTTATGACTATAATACCGCGCCCTCTGGGTAAAGAAACTTCAACAATATTTGTGCCTTGCATCTTTACTGTTACTGAGCAATAGCTTCGACTACTAAAAATAAAACTACAACATCTGCCACCATCGAATCACTGTCGTTTTCTGCCATCAAACGTTGATTCGAAACACGTATAAAATTGAGATCCTAATTCTTAACATTAGTTGTGTATCATGCAATGGTATCTTCCATCTAGTTACCAGTAAGCTGTACGCGACGATGAGCGCGCTTCTCATCGCTCTTGTAAGAAAGTGACAAATGTTAAACTAAGCAGTTGGCTGTATTACAACGGGTCACATTATTCCATTTCGCACGGTCTGTTTAGCGCAACCTACAAAATAGCAAAACTTCGTTACAACACTTGAGGCACACGATTTGGGATCTGACTACAATGGTAATATTTATTATCTATTTCAGGTACGTGTTACACATAGAACATGCATATAAAATATCGCGTAGCTACACTAAAAATCACACGAACACATAAGGTGGAGGAAAATGAAAGCAGTAAAACTTAACCAGTCCAGGACGTACACTGACAGTCACTGAAGGCGCAATTCCCGTAACCAACCACAACTGACTGACAACGTACAGGAGGAAAACTGTGATCTCGCCAGGTGAAGCCATTACTGACGTTTCGACGTAATATGTTATGGGGAGCAGCGACCCTAAGGGAACCCTGTAGATTGCCCTAGCTAGGCCTTTGGGAAGTCTCTTCTTCGTGTCCACTTTGTATCCATCCGTTTTCATATTACTACTACTGATGTTTCTTTCCTTTGTTCTTCCTCCTCTTTCCCGGCTTGCTGTTCCCGTGCGCATTGAACCTGTATGGAAACACCCTCGTGCATGCGTCCCTCGTTTCTATAGAAATATTCAATATCCTATGTTCTCCTGTGGAAACAGAATTTTACACTAAATACAGTAATAATTGTGACATTCCAACAGGCCTTGAACGCCGGTGGCATGGGTTGCACACCTAAACAGGAAAATTTCACACATTCACTTGCCAGTATCCCCTGGATTAGCTCAGCGTCCCGGGCGAAGCAGCCCATGTGACTTAAGTTCAGGCACTGGCCGGTGCCTGTAGCTTGTCTGCTGAAGAGGTTCACACTGAGGGCATATTAGGCGCTTATTTTCTCTTGACGAAGCACCTAAACAATGGCACACATGAATATGCTGAGCTCTACTACAGTCATCGGATCCTCCTATCGCTCTGTTCTTTTCCTCAATGGACCTGCTCCGCCTATGG
>LQNS02278096.1:16587467-16608258 GCA_001587735.2 Parhyale hawaiensis | reverse complement strand
GCACTAGGAACCCTTGGGTGCGTGAGGCCCAAATATATTGTGGCAGGGAAAGGGCCGCAAGAATATACCCCTGAGGACTATATTCTGATACGTGTCGCCAGGATATGCCCCTGAAGAGTCGAAGGCTGCTAATTCATACTCCCAACATACAACCCCCTCCCCCCCGCCCCCGAAATTTTCCAGCTTATCTGGTGCTGAGGCCAGGTAAGCGTGGTCAGAGCCAGCCAACAATTCTTAGCAAAGTTACCCAGCTTCCGTTCTTGGTACAGCACCAGCCTCCTAGAGCGTGAGGGAAGGAATGATCAGAACAATTGAGGCAACCCTTCCACAGTTGAAAAAATAAATACCTGCTCCGATTGCACAGCATCCCGTAGAGCAGCATTGAGTCTGGCATTGTCAGCAGCGAGTCTGGTGAGCCGAGCGTTTACTGTGGCGTACTCCTGAGGGAAGAGATAATCGTCAGCTTTCGGTGAAACAGACATCCTACATTACGCTAGCTAATACGACTGCATAACAGCTATTTTCTCCTGCATGTAACTAATACAGTCACTGTCATTGCCACCGCCAATTTATCAATGCCCACCGATGTCATAAGATAACGCGCTGCTGCAACTAATATACAGCACAGCATCACTTCCAAATTCTTTTTAATAAGGAAGCATGAACTTGTGTTGAACATACGCATCTACTTTGGTTTTTTCGGCCCTGGAAAACAATGAAGTCGACAAAATTTTAACAAAACAGCGTCGAGGAGCACGCTTCAAACTACCGACGTACATACCTCGGACGAAGCCTCGAGTCTCTCCTGCAGTCGGCAATGCTCTTCTCTCAATATCCTCTGCTCTTCTTCCGTGTTCCGCTGCTGTTCGTGATGCCGGTGCCGCTCTTCTTGTAACCTCTGCAACGCTGCCAACAGCAGCTCGAACCGTCTCTGCAGCGTACGAAATCTTCAGTAACAACTTCTGATATTTCCCTACTTGCTCCACATTGTATGATACATTTGCTGTATTATATAATTCCACAAAAATTTCTACTCCAATAAGGTTAGGTATTAACATACCTAGTTGCCACTTAATGTCACCTTTTCATAAAAATATCAAATTTTTAATAACTGACCAATAGAAAATTTTTGTAATTCCATAGAAACAATCACAGAAAGAAAGTAAAATATAGATTCGGTTAGATGTGAAAAATGATATAATTGGCATTGATACAACACGAGTTATTACAGTACGGTATGTTACCTTTGATTATGCAAATACATTTTTTTTACTTATTTTTCAAGATAAGTGTCAAATATTTAAAATGTGAACAGTAATTTAGTGCACACGTATGTTGTAACTATAAAAACAATTAGAAAAAATAAAGCGGAACCATTTCCCACGTTTTGGCAGCATTTGCTTATTGCTCGAGATTCTACTACTACGCCAGATTATGCAACATCACTCTCTAGTCAGCATGGGCAAGAAAAGCGGGTCTAACCAGTGAAGAAAAGATCAAAGTGACCTCGTTATTAGCTTGTGGTAAGACAACAATCTAAGTTTGCAAAGAAATTACAGCGCGATCACCGAACAGTTAAGGCTTATGCAATTGAAGGCAAGGTCAACCGGAAAACTCCAGATAGAGCCTCTATGAGGAAACTGACTGCTCGGGATATGCGACATTTGAAGGTGTCTAAGGCTAGAAAACAACTTTCTACAAGAAAGGCGATATTTGAAGACGCTGGAGCCCCAATACTAAGCAGAAAGACAAGATATGAGGTTCTCCACATGCTAGGGAGAGTGAAAAAGGCAATTAATCGACCACTTCTAACAAAAACTCATAAAGAAAATAGGTTCAATTGGGCTGAAGAGAACATGAAAACTGATTTCTCCAATGTTATATTTACTGACAAATGCAGAGCCACTCTTGATGATCCAGATGAATGGGTGTCTGGATGGGTCCTCCATGACCGACCTCAACAGACACGGCTTACACGTCAAAAAGGTGGTGGAGGTGTGATGTTTTGGGCCGGGGTAGTAGGTGACACCCTTGTTGGTCCATTTGAAGTTGTAGAAGGAGTTAAAACTGAATGCAGTTTCTTCAAGCCAACTTGACTCCATGGCTTGATGAGCAGACTATCTCACGCAGATCCAATTTGGTATTTCAGCACGATAACGCTCCCTCTCACCAAGCACGGTACACTGCTAACTGGCTTGCGGATGGAGGATTTAAATGCAAAGGGATTATGACCTGGCCAGCGAATAGCCCCAATTCAAATCCCATTGAGAACCTCTGGGCAATGATCAAAAGGAAGGTCTATGAAGGTGGTCGGCAGTTTTCGAGCGAAGTAAGCCTGCGGAATGCAGTAAAAACAGCTGCAGATTCTATTCCAGCATCTGAAATATCAAACCTGACAAAGTCTGTCGGTAATCACCTTATAAAAATCATGAAAAATGGAGGTTGCCATGTTCAAAATTAAATTGTTATGTATGAACACTTATTTCAGTGTTTATTGAATTTCTTTGGTTATAATTTCTTGGTTTCGGACGTTTAATAAAAATATTCCTGTTCACTTGTATTTATTTCTTCTTTATGACGTTTTTATTAACTTGTTGAATAATCTGAGGTAATGGTAAAAAACTCGTAAATAATCAAATTGTATAATAAATTTAGCAAATAGCTAAATATTTATTTTACAAGTGCTATTTATATTTGCAACATAGCAATACATTTAGTTAATATTGATATCTCAAAGTTAGACACTCATCTTGAAATACAAAGTAAAAAAAAAATTGTATTTGCCCAATCAGAGGTAACATACGGTACATGTTAGGAGACTTTGCTGAATGCTACCGACAATCTTATTATACCCTCTTCACTAAATGACATAACGTAATTAAAAGCTGTACCATCTAGAGAAACACAGGCACTGCAGGCTAATGAGTTGGACGTTTTAATGGCAGAGGGTTCTTGCGTCGAAAGTGACATTCAGTGGAGGTGCGTAACACACTGAAGCTAGGGAGTCGTTGGGTAAATTAATCCTTGAGTGTATACAGTATGATTATGCAACAGTAACTTTTCGCTGACATACAGTATCTATAATTTTTCCCGAGAGCCCAAAGTAAATAAAATACTGGGCCACTATACCGTAGATTTTTTTATTCAATTTTAACCAATAAACCTAAAAACTATTGCTGGCAACACTAAACTTAGCTAGTTAAGCAAATTAAACAAAAAACTAGAGTACTTTGAGAGCGCATACCTTCACCAAGCAGGCAGTGTTAACGAAACATTCAAAGTGGTCCTGAAATTATGATTTCTTCTGTATCATAAAAATTTGGCTATTTGCGCCTCTTAACAGTAATAACAGCTTCTGTAATTTTATTGGAGATCCATCTGATACCTTTTGAGTTATGTTTTGACAAACATTTCGAAAAACATTAGTCAAACGGACCAACCGATCATCTCCAAAATTTTGTCATTGGTGCCCTTTACATTTTGAACAATTTCTTCAAATTTCCTGAAGATCCACTGATATCTATTTTAGTTATGCTGCTGACAAACATTACTCTAACACACAAATGGACAAACCGATAATCACCAAAAATCGGTCATTTGTGTCATTTCGCATGTTTAACAACACCTATAAATTTCATGAAGATCCGTTCATAACTTTTTCAGTCATGTTACTGACAAACAAAAACATACAGAGAGGCGTACAAACAAACAGACAAACAGGTCAAGACAAAAATTTGGTCATTTGCTCCTAGTAATAACCGCAAACAATTCCTGCAAATTTCATAAGGATTCGTCCATAAAATAGAGGCAGTTAGTTATAGTCAGAAACCTTAAGCCTCCGTTTCCGAGCGGAACGATGTCAAAATGAAAGAACAAGAGCTTTATAGTATGTCGATAGAAATGGGGAACCCGCACACGAAGGTGTTCCCACAAAGGATCAACATGCATGGAAACAGCAAGTCGGGAAAGAAGAGGAAGAAGAACAGAAAAAAGAATGAGCAAGTAGAAGTATGAAATCGGGAAGGAAGTAAGTGGGCACGAAAGACAGACGTCCCGAAGGCCTAGCTAATGGCTAAGGTAACCTACACGAGCCCCCTGGGGTCGCTGGGCGCCATAACATCGGACGAGCGAACCTAACTATTGACTAACATAACCCTATGGCCTACAGCTCATCCTATGCCCCTGAGGGGATAAAAGAGAGGCAGACAAACAGTTGAACGAATCTTCACCAAACTTTAATCATCTGTTCCAACATATTTTACAATCCCTGTAAATTTCGTAAAGCTCTGTCCATAACTTTTGAGCTATCTGGTGACAGACAAACAAAGAAATTCTACAAAAACATAACTTCCCTGGCGGAGGTAGTTATTAAAATTGGTTCCATAAACCAAATGAGAGGAAGTTTCAGTAGAAGACTCAGGTATATAATATCTCTATTAGAGTTCGCATTACGCGAAATTTCACATTGGTCGAGAAGCATCTGTTTTAGGACTATTGTGAGGCATACATGCTTTGAATCAGTCTAAAGCAGTGGTTCTTAACCTGGGTTCGTCGGTTTAGTAGAAGGGTGTAGACCTTGTGTATCAAGAGTTCCAAAATACATTTGACAAAGTCCCTCATCAACGGCTAATGAAAAAAAAATGGAAGCCCGTGGCATCCAGGGAGACTATTTACGACGGATCGGGGCATGGCTTACAGGTCGGCAGCAGCGAGTGAAGCTTGAAGGAGAAACGAGCGACTGGACGCAGGAATCATCAGAGGTTCCACAAGGTAGCATGCTTGGCCCACTTCTGTTCTCAATTTACATCAATGATCTGGATCTTAACATCCGTAGTAAAATTAGCAAATGTGCGGATGATACTAAACTATGTCATCCTGCCACGAAAAGAGCCGAGCTCCAACAAGAGCTTGACCGCCTCATGGAATGGAGCGCAACGTGGCAGATGGACTTTAATGTCGACAAATGCTCAGTAATGCACCTAGAGCTGGTGAACCCTTCCACCCCATTGAAAATGAATGGGACGGAATTGGCTCCTGTCACCCAACAACGTGACTTGGGAATCACTATTACAAACAAACTACAGCTCAGTCAGCAAGTTGACAGGTGTGTGGAAATGGCCAACAGAGTACTCGGATTCATCACCAGAAATTTTGAATCAAGTCCAAGGACATTATCATTCCCATGTACAAGGCGTTAGTGTGGCCACACTTAGAATTTGCTGTTCCATTTTGGTCGCCACATCTGTGTAACGATATCGATAGCATGGAAAGAGTCCAACGCAGAGCTACGAAATTGATACCTCAGCTGAGAAACAAGTCGTATAAATGTCGCCTAAAAGAACTGAGTCTGATCTCTTTCCAGCAAAGATGACTCAAGAATAGAAACATTCAAGTATTTGAAAGGTTTCAACGACGTACCTACAACGGGACTCCTTGAAAGAGACCTTAATGATCGCTTGCGAAACAACGGTCAAAAACTCAAGCGTAAAGCTCGAAGAACAACCTTAATTCAGCAATTTTTTCCGTATTTCATAGTCAGCATTAGGAATAGACTCCCTTCCGACGTTGTTGATGCGGAGTTAGTCAACGCGTTTAAACATCGTCTTGACATACATTGGGAGAGACATCCTCCACAGCTAAGAACCCCTTCTCCAAGAATCGCAAACTTTAACGACCAGAGCTTCCGACGCCACCTTAATCCGTCTTCTTCTCTCTTCCGCTCCTACTACACAATTTGACATCTTTAAGCTCCGCATATCAGCAGCTATTGATCGTGCTTGCGCGCATTCATGATCGTCTCTTTGTCTGAGATTCTTTCCCCCCTCTTTTTTTTTTCTTCTCTTTTCCCCAGTCCTCTATATCCTACTGACATAATGGCAATAGCTCATAGAGGGCCGGGGCGTAAGTTCCGGTGTTTCTTTGGGAAGAGCCTGTTGGTCCGTCTAGTGCCGCGTATCTAATCTAATCTAGTTCTCCTCACTGGTGTGATTCGTGACGTCATGCTCTGCTTGCTGGTTTTGTTCTCTGAACACCAGTGATTTTGTGTGCAAATGATGCATAGTACAGTTTGCGTTCTAATACAGTACCGTAGGTATATGACTATATATAGTATATACATAGGCTATGCTTTGTATATGAAGAAAACAATAGCACATTTTATTTTTCCTACTACGAAGAATTCGATCAATTCAAGTATGGAACTTGAGGGGCTCGTCACATCCCAAAAGGTTACGAACCACTGGCCTAACGTAATCAAAAAGCGTGTCAATATTAAAAATGCCGCCGCATTGTGAAGACGAAAGTAATATACAAAGCACACGTAGATATACAGTACAGAATATGAATTACGATTAGTGCGAATTGCAGAGGAGCCACAGAAGCTGTCGCTGTTGCTCTTGCGTTAGTCAGCTTGGAGCTGATGCTACGTTCAGAATATTCTGACGGCAGTGTCAGACTGGGTAGACGGACCTAGATTTCCTTGGAACAATGCTACGCTGCTACTTTCAGTTGCGCCAGACATAATCAAATCGCACTTTGGACGAAAGATTCCCACTGCGACGGTTGTTTCGTAATTTTTCATGTATAGCAATAATGGGCGAAACGGGAATAAGACTATTCTTTGCACTGGGCTTTAGCGTGGCAAACCAAAAAAGATTGTTCATCATAACTGGCACAGAAAAAATCATAGGAAGGATGTTATCCCAGGGCTGGAGGACACTTACCATTATTCAATAAATATCAAATGGCCAATCCCGCTGGATTGGTAGACGAAATGTGGAAAAGTTATAGCAGTTTAGCATGTGCGTTATAATGCTCCTTACCTCACATTCTTCTCGGAACCTGAAGACGGATTCCCTCAAGGCAGTGAAACCATCATCAAATGAACTACAGCTACTACTGGAGCTCTCAGATGCAGCGCGACTCATGACAATAGGAGCGTTGGACGCTTTCTGGTATCTGTTGGAATATATCAGGAGGTAGGTACTTAATTTATATTGAGTGACGGGTAATGGCTACCGAGGTCTAGGTACGTCATAGCTCCATAGCAGGATATTTGCAACGCTTTCATGAGCTAGCAGATGGATACGAATTTAACTGTACTGCAATGTCTGAAGCCATCCTTAAGTCAACAGAAAATATGGACATTCTGGCGTGAAACTGTCCAGCGCCGCTGCCACCACCACTTCAGCAGCTACCAGAAGCCACTGAGTTCACCGTCAGTCATGGATGCTCTTGCTAAAATCAGAGTTACGGCGAATGCTTAACTTAAAAAGAGTGTTGTAATCTCACCTCAACTAACTTACACGGCAGCCTAGAAAACACTAACTATAACCCGGAATGCCGCCGCTGTAGGAGGTTCCTCTACGCATCTTAATACTAAGTGCCGTAGCGCTTTTTGAGCCGCAATTGAGCGAGGACTTTTCATTAGCAGGGGACACAGGTGGCGTAATGTACCACACGCTATCCTAGAGTTGTGAACTGCTGATTACAAAACGCCACTGCACCGCCACGCTAATCGTGGCCACATACTTCGGAGCATACAACAAATTGTTTGAACTGCTTCAATATCACAACAGTTACAGTAAAATCTGAGTAAATCAAGACTTTCATAATTGTTTCTAATGTCACTTCTTGTCACGCGGTAACCGCATAAAAATTACAACAAAACCTTGCTAGCCTAGCAGAGACAGGAAACACCATGGCCAGAGCACGGAAATAAAATACAGAGCTTTTACAAGCGCACAATTGTGCATTCCCAAGGGAGCGGGCAGCTGGTGCTCTAACAGGAATAGTCAGCATAACCCTACTGTGCTGTGAGAGCTAGTCTTGGATATGCACACTTTACGAGACTGATGCGCCAGATAAGCTACAACCCTGCACATGGGATATGCAGGCCAGCAGCAGCTGTCGGCCTCTTAGGGCGCCTCCCTCCCCCCCTGTGAGAATATCCCTTGCTTTCGTGCGCCGAAGGGAGAGCAGTAGTCGGCAGCTAATGCTCAGTAACCTTACCAATATTATTCATTAGTAGGGAACAGCGTCATCGACGAGGCCAGGAAGCAAAGAGGGTTACGGGAGAACTCAATAGAACTAAAATAATACCTAGCCGTAACCGTATGTAGCAGAATGGAGGCACATCGACGAGTCGAAGTATTTGAGTGTGGGACCTCAGGCCTTCGTAGGTTGATTTCTTAATCCTTACCAACAAATATAAGCAGCGTTATATTTTGTACGCGAGAGAAACCACAGTTACAGTTGTTGCTCGAACCTTCTCTACTTGACAACATTTTACAGTGCTTTGTGTGTGGTCGCAGCTCTAGTAGCTGGCCAATAAGGAGCGGGAGATTAAATGTATTAAGTGGATAAAATACAGTGATATGTTTATATATCTTTTGTGAAGAACATTGTGAACCGAATATGAAGTGTAAGGATAAAAGGGATAAAATTCGCATTTTACTGCCATCTTTTTTTTTTAAATAAGTTAAAATACTCATAGGCCGCTCAGCCATAGATTCATCGATGTGACGCCATTGATGATGTCACTTTTTGATGCTAATTTCATGAGTCCTCCCGTTACGCTCTTTGCTTCCTGGACGAGGTAACCTTCATGAACTACCGTGGGGGGTGTCGCTGCAACTGCCCCTATTCTTTATCAACCTTTCAGTTCGCTTGAGCGACACGGCAGTATAATTTCGTATCGCACCTGAAATATGCTTGAAGCTTCGTTCATGTTCCAACCCAGTTATTCACAGTTTCCTGATGTTTTAATCTACTTTTACTACCACACAAGAAAGAAAGGAGTCGCGCTGGATTGGACGCTTACCACTTCACGTGGCACAAGTGTTATATACGCGTTTTGCACATATAACATTCCAATGTGTTAGCCTTAACAATCAAATGTATAAGATGCATTCTTTGTATCACAAGTTCATGCCTGGCGGATGTAGCCACCGCCGGCTTCTTCAGCTCAGAGCTTCTAAGATAAAGAACCTAAAAGGTCGTTTATGACACCGTACAAAATGTGCTGGGTTATCAGCACTGCCGCTGAGTGACATGCGTACTTCTCAATGACTTTCCACCGGAACCTACATCGGTAAAAGCTATCTGTCAAAGCCTGTAGCCAGAGTTACGAAGATATTTGTTATGCTTGTAAACATAAAATAATTTACCCACGGACTTCCGACTCGAATCCGGCGGCAGCTACCGGTGTTCTAATGAAGCCGGGATTTATAGGTATTTAAGGCGCTTGCACGATCAAGCGTCAACTTAATTCGGTACTTGACATTGCAGTACCATCTTTGCTTACGGCATTCTGCTTGTAACACTATTTAGATGTAGACCTTGTATTCTATAGTCTGCATCTATCAAGTAGCATGTTGCTAATTATTATTGGATCATATCTTCTAAGTCTTGTATAATAAGATGTAAATAAACAAGAAGATTTTGACGGCATTCCTTCACCATCCAACCTGTGGCCTGATAACTATACTCGGCTTAAAGTTCACTCTCACAACCAAGTGCAGTGACGAACTCAACACGAACTCCAATAAGAACGTCACCTCGCTAGAATTACAATATATAACAAGGAAAAGGAAACGGGACCTACCTAACGTCAGAAACTAACCTTACATCCAAGGAGAATCGAGATGATCTCAAACTAACTGCTTTCAGGGCGGTACCTTTTTTTGAATTCTTCAGCAAGCATTATTTAACTTTCTCATTAGGGATGAAACAAAGAAAAAAATGATATAGGAAAAGTATGAATGATGAAAAAAAGAAAAAAATTGTATAGGAAAAGTATGAATGGCAAAGCTGGTATATTTAATGAAGTTTTGCGCCGCTCGCAGCTTTAACTCCTTATATTGCAGGGTCGAAGCGAACCCAGGCACGCGAGCTTTTTGTTGGTCTACGTGTGCTGACTTGACAGTTGTGTGCATGCAGTGCACTTGTGGTGAAACTTGTCTTCCTCAGAGATTGGGGGGGGGGGCTAATTTCAACCTTCCGTTAAATTGGCGCCATAGTTCTTGATGACCCGTGGGCGCCTGCAGCCGCACTTACTCCTCTGGAGCCAGTGGACCTATATCCGCAGTACAACCCAGAGCGAGTAAGTTTCCCAGTTGAGGGTGCGGTCAAAGTTGACTTTACCTTTATATCATGGCCAGTAATAGCGCGCTGGTTAATTCAGCTTGTGGCAGATATGCAAAAAAAAACCACTTTGACGTTCGACCTGATGTGACTCAGAATCGCTGCGTACCTTTCAAAATGCCATGAATATATTTTACATCAGTATGACCATCATGTCACGGTTGCATATTTCTCGCACGGCTGACAAAACAAGTCATCAGCTATCAAAGATATCGCGGTCAGTTAGTCAGCAAAAACAGCTTAAAGATGTAATTAGCTAATCCCAAGTTTAAAAGATTTACGTGACATTTTGCGCAATCAACAACACAGTTGAGTCTGGAATTATGTTGCAGTGATTTTGCCCACGTCAATTTGGTTCTCCAGATCGGCCTCCAGCGAAGTTCCCAATGCTGACGCGAATTTTGTCTTAGGTGATTATATTCATACAACAGGCGTCTTCAATCCGCTACTTTGAATTGTATTTCATTTCATACGTACAGTATACACAAGGGTCTGCAATCCGTCGATTTATTAATGCAACTGTGCCGGGGAATTCTCTGGTGGGATCTGTCAGTGCTCATCCTGTGATAGGGGCTGGCTCCTGGTTGGCAACAGCGAAGGGGGCGAGTCAGTCGGGAAAATATACGTTGAGGTGAGGTTGTTGCGCTTTCGCTGACGAGCTTCGGTAACCGGCCGGTTTCGCTTCATTGTTGTTTCGTTTGTGGAATTCATTTTGTTCTGTCTTTGAGTACTGCTCCTGTTGTTCCCTTGTTTTGCATTTTGTATCGTTACTCGTGCATTTTATCCAATTGCCTTCGTACTTCTACGAAGTGAGCTGTCGTCTTGCAAGGTGCAGTCAGGAAGATTTTAATTCTAGATATATTTGATAGCTCAGTAACCTTATTTTCGATATTAATTAAAACTTCGTTTCGTCAGCGGAAAATAATTTTATGATACTCCTCGTTTGCGCCTCGCTACTCAGAGAGCACGGTGATCCAAGAGAAGAAGAAAAGAAGGGACAAGAACTATGTCCAGAAAAACGCGGACCCACGCACGAGTCGACGCGCAATGGAACAACATGTCCAAAATGAAGGGAAAAAAAAGAGGAAAGTATGAGTAACATCAATAAGAGTATGAAACTATGAATGCGGAAGGAAACCAAGTGGGCACGAAGGAAATACATTCCAAACGCCTAGCTAAGGCCAAAAAAAAAAAAAGCCTTACGGTTCCTCTGGCGGCGCTACTTCCCATAACACGAAATGAACGAAACTTAGTAACCCAGCTCTATGGCAGATCCTATGCCCTTCAGGGGCAGAGGATGATAGCATTCGAATTAAGAATGCAAGAGGCACATTGAAGAAGCCTGCAGCTGAATGACATCGCCTTTGGTAAGTGAATTTTAATCTATAAAAAATTTATAACGGGCAACACAACACGGCAAAGAAACTTCATGAACTGCGCAAAACTTAAAAAAAAAACACAAACACAAATGAAAAATAAAGCCTCAGGGTCGAAGGGGTCGGCCAGAGCCCCTTAGCTCCAGCCGCAACCAACAGTCACAGACGAAACTGCATCATAAATTTCTCTTTACCAAATGCTTGACCGCGTAGCTACTCCACACGCAAGGGAAAATTCAATGGCTTAAACATGTCCAGTTCACAGCAATTTCGACTATTAAGAGCGAGAAATATTCAACGATAAAATAATCTATATATATACAGGACAAAATTCAAAGAACAAAAACCAAGTTGGTGTCAACGAGGACTATACCTCAGGAAGGAAACATGACGGGCTTTACAACGATAATTTTTCCCAGTAAGAGTCTCGTCATGAATAAATAAATGGACTGGATTGATTATGGAAAATTAAAATATTCACGGTAAATGAGAAAGTTGAATGCGGCTGTTGCTCCCCTGCGAACATACAATGAAGAAAGTCTTTCTAGAAATGCACCGGCACATGAGGACTAAATAAACACAAAATGATGTACAAAAAAGATTTTAGAAAGTTCGCAGAGCGATGCCAGAAATATAGCAGCTTCATGGAGCGTAGGTACGATAGGTCCTGTGCTCCAAGAGAGAAACAGAAAGTGACATGAAGTATGTAAATCATATCATTATAGTTAGAGCCTGCCTAGCCATGGCAATGATATTCTATTAGAGGGGGTGTAAGGGACACACAGTATGTCGAGATGATTATATTACGAATATTTTCGAAAGTTTTAACCTACCTTTTCCACAACAATGCATACCAAAGAGAAGAAATACGGGACTTATACCTGGTATGTCAACGAAAACGTCCAAGCCATGCACGGAGGAGTGCCCGAACTGGACCAATGAGAATGGGATCAACTAGAGGGGCAAGAAAAGAGAGAACTGAACAAAGTTTCATCAGTAGGTATACGAAATTGGAAGCAATGTAGGTACATGAGAAAGACGTTTCAAAGGTAAGGCTAAGATTACGTGCAGTAAGGGAACAGACCGTAACAAACCTCTGCACGGATGATAACCGAAAACGAGATCAGCAGCTCGGCAAAGAAGATTGAAGAAAAGTATAAATTGGAGCAGGACTGGAGACAGGGACAGGTAAAGTAGGCGGAGTATGAAAATACACCGATATTCGGTACATATGCATTAGAATATGTAGGCTTTTAGTATAGCAGATAGGGACAAATTACAGGCAATAGAGAAGTACTGTAGAATAAATACAAGCGCATTCTAAATTATCCGGAGAGGAGCGTTACATAGAGTAATACACTATCAATACTGGGTTGAATGAAGCACAGAGCACCAAAAATAAATGTACTTCATAGCCATATTACATAATAAATTTAACAAATATTGCACATCTTTCCATAGGAAATAACCATCAAATAATACCTACAACCGGGCGCATATAAGACAGCGCAATTGTACACCTGGCAGTTTCTAACGACTTCACTTTTACACTGAGACGGACGTTCCCAAGCATTGGGCTGTCATTCGGAGATTCTAACACCAGCAAAATGTAACAGCAGCTAATATACAAACTATTGTTCGCCGTTCGACAGCAGATGTGCCCTACTGTTCGTTTCATTACGAAAAATATTCAGTTTATGTACAAAAGTAATACGAAACGACTAGAAAAGTTCAAGATGATGCTAGTGATAATTGCTGTGAAAAAGATTTCTCTGTATGAACAACATATCAATCTAGAATGAACAATCAGGGCGATCGTCAGCCGGACTCGTTTGTTAACGAAACACTCCGAGAAATAATTCACCATCTAAAAACCATTAACCAGAAACACTCCGATGAAAACTATCCAGTAAGGGGTTTCCGCCACGGAGGAAACATCTAGGGGCAGAAGAAGGAATTGTCATGTAGTAAGAATAACAAAGCATAAAACTCAAGTACTGGCGCAGCTAACAAGGTAACACCAGGACGGCAAGACAGAGGAAGCAAAGCGCATTACGCAGTTAATATAACCAAAGGAGGCCCAGCGATGGGGCCAGTGCTGCCTCTACGTCCTGTCTCACATCTCTAATATATGACTTCTGAATGAAGATCAGAATAAAAGGCAGCACCATTGCGGCCCTAATAACTCTGAAAAGTTCTAGGTAGAGTCACTGACTCAGAAAAAACTTGAGTCGTCGCGGACGCCCACAGCCAGCAGCATCGCACAACCTAACACGACCATATTCGGACAGGACTGAGCCTTGAGCACACATTGTTCTCGACACCACACTGTCTCCTATATGTCCTGGCTGTTGCTACGCTACAGTGGGCTAGGACGACCCAGAGCTAACATCATCTGCACTAGACCGCAATACCTCGCGAAAAGTTCATTCCGTGAGAATACAAGAGGTAAAGAATGCTTGTAGCAAAGTAACACTGCCTGATATGAAAAAAGTTAACCCAAGCCTAACTGCCCAGCAGTCGTTACTTGTTTGTAGGTTTTTTCGTAGCGTCCAAACTGTCAGACATTATTATTATATATTTTGTTTAACCTCCGTAGCCACAACTTAGGCGTTTCAAAGGAAAAACTACTTGTGCAGTATTCAAATAACGCATATTGGGTAGACGTGGTGGTCACGTGTGTTACTACAGGGACAGGGAAACAAGGCGCAAAGCATAGTAGGAGACACTATGTGGTCGGCCTCTTTTGTGTCATTCCACACGAGAGACAATAGAGATGTCCCATGTACCAGGTCGGCTATCTCGATCGCCCACCTCACAGGACAGAAGGAGGAAAGTAGAGAACCTACCTAACTTTACAAAACTAACCTCGTCAGCAGGAACTGCGGCAAGTTGCAACATCTCCTGCGGATAAAGCACTCGGGAACCTTGGGTGCGTAATGCCCAAAATATATTGTGGCAGGGATAAACTGACAGACATTGAAAAAATCACTTGAGGGGTTACGATGCCATCAGGTGAAGTCAGCAAAGCAGGAAGGATTCCTTAGGCAGTGAGAGGCCCTAGCTGTCTGGTGAGCCAGTCGAGACCATCAGTGAGACCCTCACCAGTGGTGGCATCACAGCCCACCACATGCCAGGGCCTGCCGCTGCACAGCTTACCGGCCCCCAGCGCCAGGCTGACGTCAGAGGGACTCAGCGCCCCCACCACATTCTGTCAACAATAACGAGGTGTACAATGATGCAACAGTGACAACATTATGCTCTTTGCAGTCCCACAATACGCATAACTTACATTTTTTAGGACTAGCGCTATACCTTGAGATACCTTGAGAGTCTTCGGAAGAAGTCCAGGTGACGTTGTTCACATAGGAAGTACTATGGAATAGTTTGTTTGGGTAGTAACTTTTAACACACTAGAAAGAATTTATTTTATGGTATATTTAGTAGAAATTTCAGATTTTCCATGATATAGCTGATGCTACCTTATATCTTGTACTTGGCAATGGAGTTGCAATTTCATGTTTGTTTACCATTTATTGACTGAATTATTTTCTGACGCAATCCAAGAATGTCAAGTGTTGAGCGAAACAAGTCTATGTACAGAGATCTGCCGTTGTGGCACACCAGTGCAACAGCGAGCTGACATTCAATTTAATTTTCACGGTTCGGAGCCTCTACAGCCTCACTCAGTCACACACGCACAAACAAAGCACCTGCTCATCATGGGATATGGACACCCGTTCCAACAGCGAGCGCACTTACCTATTATCATATCCAGTAAGTGGACACGCTACCAACAACACACCTGCTTATTAGCGTATATAAGGAGCGGTGCGTCCCGCAGCTCTCTCTCCATCATAAGTTTGGTGAGCTCAGCCGTGGCCTCTTCCAGTCGGTCGGGGTTGCTGGCGTCCACCACAAATACGACGGCTTGAGTGTTGTAGTAATAATGTCGCCACAGGGGCCTCAGCTTTGGCTGTCCTCCCACGTCCCATATGGTGAACTGTAACAGGTTGCTTACCTTAGAAAGTAACAATATTATCTCTGTGATTTGAATTAAACTGCAATCAA
The DNA here is from genome assembly GCA_001587735.2 of Parhyale hawaiensis. Taxonomy (NCBI): domain Eukaryota; kingdom Metazoa; phylum Arthropoda; class Malacostraca; order Amphipoda; family Hyalidae; genus Parhyale; species Parhyale hawaiensis. The sequence goes on along the minus strand of LQNS02278096.1, from coordinate 16,592,668 downwards.
CTGCATGATAGCTAGAGAATGCGTGGGTGAATTGACTTACTGCTACGCATAAAATAAAGATAATATAAACACGTGACGCACCTTAAAGTTCTTGTAATGCAGCGTCTCCACATTGAAGCCAATGGTTGGTATGGTGGGCTGGCACGTGTTCTGCTGAAGACGGAAGAGAATGGAAGTCTTGCCGGCACCATCCAACCCTAACGTCACCACCCGCATCTCCAGTACAGCACCGATGTGTATGCGATTGTCCTGTGCACCACACAACACATAACAACTAAAACATGAACACAATGACTTAATATAATACGTCAGTTTAAGCCTCTTCGGAGACACCGCGGAAATTCAAGGGAAGAAAGGGAAGGGGCACGCAGCATGCCATGAAAGAGACCGTATGGGAACAGTAAGTCTGGAGAGACAAGGAAAAAGAGAATAAAGACTATCGGTAGGTATGGAATTATTATTATATTCTGAAGTTTAAGTTCCGTTACCACAACAAAGGCAATATCACAAAGACGATAAACACGTAAAACCCATGCACCAGGGTGTTCCCACACAGGATCGACGCGCATGCATGAGAACAGGAAGTCGAGAAAGAAGAGGAAGAACAGATGGTAGAATTAAAGATCAGTAGGAGTATGAGATGGAAAGGAAGCAAAGTGGGCACGAAAGACAGACGTCCGGAATGTCTAGCTAATGGCTAAGGTAACCTACAGGGTCCCCTGGGGGCGCTCCTCTCCATAGTTATTATTATTATAATTAAAAACTTCACGCTTGAGCTCCCACGGACAAGTAATACAACCCAAATAAAGAATCTTGCAACACCGGGAAGCCCAAAACGCTGCTAAAGGAAATTCAGCAAAAAACCATTAACAGCTGACTTCAACGCCTGCAGGCCAATACGACCAAAAGCCGATGCCGACAACAAATTCCAACCCTTAACCGACCAGGGCACGAAGCAGCGACAGAACTGATTAGTTCAACATCTGGCAGCCTCCAAAGTGAAAGACTGAGCTCGGCACGCAGCACGAGTCGCTCTTCCAAAAACCTTGAGGGCAGGGAGAGAAGAATACAACTAACGCCTCTCATTATTGTACACCTTATAAAACATACATAGCTCTGCTACTCTTCTCCTGTGGGACAGGTTCACTAGCTCATTATCAGCGCACAGCCTGCTGGCTGAACTAACAAGTCGGTCCAACAGACGCAAGTGAGTGTCAGCAGCTGAAGCCCAGACCGGTGAGCAATACTTTTACACAGGCAGCAACAACGCATAAAAACATCTGGGGGCAACCTGACTGTCACCAAACACAGAATTCACCTTATGCAGGAGCCCAATCTTAGTGGAAGCACGTGACACCAACCTCCTAATATGCGGCTCAAAAGTAAGCTCATCAAAGACAGCACCAAAAATCTCCAAGGAGCTAGACTCCTGAAGCAAAGTGTCATCAATCTCCAGTTGGGGATGCTACGGTAAAAGTGTCCGAGACCGACTGACAATCATCGACTTGGTCTTACTGGCATTCAGCTTCATACTCCAGGCCGAGCACCACGCACTAATGCGTGACAAATCCCTATTCAGAGACTGAGCGACAGCATCACGAAGACGAGGAGCAGGTATAACTGCCATCAAAGTGGAATCGTCGGCATAGTTGATCATCGTGTTTTCAAGCGAAGAGAACATGTAACTAGTAAAGAGAACGAACAACAGCGGGCCAAGCACATTGCCCTGAGGGATGCCAGACACAACCCTGACTGAGGCGCTCAAAACGCCGTCAACAGACACTCTGCGTTCGCTCAGAAACAAAATCGCGAATGATTCACATAACCCTTCCCCTCACACCAAAGGACTCCAGCTTGTATAATAGACCCCTGTGGTTAACCCTGCCAAACGCCGCGCTAATGTTCAACTGGGCGGGCAAGCTTAAATTAACCCAACCCTACGGCCCACCCTATGTCTCCTGAGGGGGAATCGGTACGAAATAGCTATAGAATGGAAGCTAAGTACACGCAAAAAAAAAAAAACTTCAACTAACTGAGAAGCTATTCCCTTATAATATACATCAGGTAAACCCAACAACTTAACAAACCGGCGCAGTGGTTCATTCTACATCTCTGGAGGAGAACATACAATACATTTATTGCTGAAATATAACCACAATACTGCCCCTTCCAAGGCCAAACGAACAACGATCGTACTGAATTTATGAAAGCTTCCATAAAACTTTATAAATTTGAACATTTTGTAAAAACAAACGAATATGGATCAATTGGTATTTCTCATCCACAACACGGCGGCAACATATTGTACACCGAAAGACAAATAGTCTAGTGAGGATAAGACAGAAATATTGAGTAGTTAGATGACACTGGATGGACCAGGGGACGACCCATGCATGACCCACAGGCTCGCTGGCTTTGGTCGCCGCCAAGCCGCTGCAAATGCACACCAGACACAGTACACACCTATTCGAAGTCAAAAATAAGAAACGAATATATGAAGAGACATAGAGCCTGCTGAACGGTCTACATGACACTAAGTAGGTACCAGTGGAATGTGTTTAGTTATAATAGTATAGTTAAATGCTAGCGTACCTTAGTAAAAGTGATTGGAATGGTATCCTCAACAGTGCCCAGGCTCTGCTCTATTGCCTCGAGCTGGGGCTGCTGCTGTTGCAGTAGCTGCAGTTTCGCTGTCAGGTTACGTCCTCCAACCAACACACGGCCGTCGTCCTGCTGCAGGCAGCGCTCAGACTCCAGCACCAGGCCCACCATCTGGAAAACAAACGAAAGCAATACATCAATACTAGCTAGCTCTGCGGATGAGCTGGTCAAGATCGCACCGGACACTCCAAGTTTACATATCTGTCAATATTTTTCATTCCGATTTCACACAAAAAACAACTACACATACATCCACCAATTATTTTGCATTGGAAGCTCCGAGTTTACACTTTCAGTAACTACACGCAAATACACCAATAATTTATTATTCACCCATTCACTACATGAAAATCACTACACCCAGGGTTGGCTGGTTTAAACAAACTTAAAAAAAAACATGGTTCAAACAAACTAAATAAACATGTCTTTTTTACTTGATTTGATTAGATTAGATAGGCGGCAGTAGACGAACCAACAGGCCAATTCTCAAAGACACCGAAACTTGCGCCCCGGCCCTCCAAGAGCTATTGCCATTAAGTGAGTAGGATATAAACGACTGGGGGAGAGAGAAGAAGAAAAAAAAGAAGAGGAGGGAGAAAAGTCTCAGCAAAAGAGACGATCGCGAATACATGAAATTATGATCAACAGCCGCTGATATGCGGAGTTAAAGATGTCAGACAGTGTAGTTGGAGCGGAAGAGAGAAGAAAACGGATTTAGAAAGCCCTGGAGGCTTTAGCCGTTAAGAGTGTGCAACTCCTGGAGGAGGAATCCTTAGCTGTGGGGGATGTCTCTCCCAATGTAAGTCAAGACGATTTTTAAACGCGTTGACTGATTCCGCACTAACAACGTCGGAAGGGAGTCTATTCCAAAAGCTGACAATGAAATACGGAAAGAACTGCTGACTTAAGGTCGTTCTTCGAGCTTTGTGCTTGAGTTTTTGACCGTTGTTTCGCAAGCGATCATTTAGATCATATTCATAAACATTGCAAATAAACAGTTTTACTTCTAGAAATTATTGAATTTCATTTACACTACTGAACGGATGAGTACTCTGAAGCATTTCCATTTAAGAATCCATTTGACTGTTAGGGTTAACTATTGCTTAGGTTTAGTAAAAACCTTCAACTTATTGCATTTTGTGTTATTTCGTTTCATAGAGGCATATTTAATTATATTCTGGTAAGCTAGCAGCTACTGAAAATTAGAAGTAGTAGTTATAGTGGCCATTAGATAGCTCGTGAGTTCATCAGAAGGATGTAGGCATATAGCTATTTCACTTTCCTTAGTTCAATACTCTGCTTTTAATTAGCTAGTAGCTAGCTATTTCCAACGAGATATCTTTGTACTCTGAAGTGTTTCTAAGTTTTTTGTACTGTGAAGTGCTTCTAAGTTTTTCAAAGGATTTTATAGTTACTTCACCTTTAGTTCCTTAGGTAGGTACTCTGTTTTCAATTGCCTAGTAGCTCGCTATTTCTGTCAAGTTGTATTTGTAATTTGAAGGGTTCCTAAATTTTCCAAAGGATTCTATATTGCAATTATAAATCACAGCATCTCTGCAGATTGGATATTAAATGTAGCCATGACATAGCAAATACAGGTACTCTGCTAACTGTTTTTTTTAACCTCTCTTTCTTAAAATCATTCTTCTAAAGTAGGAAGTTGAAGTGACTAAGATTGTTGATGATTAGCTAGCTACATGTTTACCAAGCAGAAAATCCTTTAAATGTTGGATAAAATTGTAAGAACTAGAAAAAATATACAAAAACCAAATAAACCAAAGAACATTAGTTTTTTCTGGGTCTAAAGAAAAAAAAAAAACATGGTTTTAGCCAACCCTGACTACACCACACTATTAAGAAACTCATTATCACAGAACGCTACTGACATAAGCAAAACAAAGGTGGCGGTGATGACAGGCACAGACTGCTCTAACACGACATTCACACCATACCCGAAGGTAACCAGAGTTGTGGAGTTGAAAAATCCAAGGTCCGGCCCCAACAGTGACTCATAACACACTGAGAAAAATTTGGATGTACCTACGCAGGTGTTTCATGGCGTAGTTTGGTGTGTCATCGCAGTAGACAGAAAAGCATATTTCAGTTAGAAAAACATATTTCCACAAAAACAAAGTGAACAAAAGCTTAGTAGTTAAGTTACACGTGCGGAGCGAAACGCGGTTACATACTGACACGCAGATCGCTACTGTTTTTCAAAGTTTCGTCTCTTCAGGTGCATCAGTTTAACCTGTTTTGAATGCATCTTGGTGCATCATGGGCTTTGTCACAAAACCGAAACACACAAGCGCATCAATTCGTGCCAAGTGCATCATATGACCCTATATGCATCATCATGATGGACTTTATTTTATAATGCACTTGCGTGTTTCTGTTGTTTGACAAAAATGCATGTAATTTTGATGCATTGAAGTGCATCACAATTTTTTTCAGTGCATTAGCCAGTGTCCGACTTCGACTGGTGGGGCATAGAGCTGTCCAACACCTGCACCGCGCTATCAATACTGTCCGACTGCGACCCC
>LQNS02278096.1:16543660-16559746 GCA_001587735.2 Parhyale hawaiensis | reverse complement strand
AGTTGAAGGCACGCGTGCACTGAGACAGGCAGCAGGAGCGGGAGCGGCACACAACCTCTCCGCTCGGCACGCGGTGAAAAACTGAAGGGAGAGCGGCCTCCTCGCCTTATATAGGCAGCCCGGCCAACGATGCGTAAAGTGCGTAAGCCTGCGTAACCTGCGTAATGCGTAATTTGCGTAACTGCGTAATTCTCAAATTTTTGCCTTTTTAAGGTCTCTAAGACCTGGACACCGGATGGTTGACCCCAGACAGGCTAAAGTGGGTGAGAGCCACCCGCCCACGGGGGCAAGAGGCTAGACTTCAGTGGTTCCCAAACTTTTTTGGGCTAGCGCCCCCCTGGCGGCCAGGTACAATCCTAACGCCCCCGCCCGTTGCGCCAATTGCAATAAACAATCGAACACGCACTTTTTGGTATGAAGGTTAAACCGAAGTGTAAGTCATGAAAAAAGAGAAACTTAGAACTCGCCAACGCTCCCAGGGGGGCGATATCGCCCACTTTGGGAACCACTGGGCTAGTGGAAGTTGAACTTCCAGTAGGCTCTAAACATTATTATCATCATCACTATTATATTAGTTTATCCACCGCGTCCGCCACGGCGATCGATCGCACAATGATGCTATTGGCCAAATGACTCCAGTAGGAATATAAAAATCGTATCTCGACATCGGCACTCCTCTGCAGTACAGTAGCTACCTACATATATACAGTGTAAGTTAGCTCAGCGAGCTTCTACAGGCGGGGAGATCAAGGGCGAAGCAGCTTGAGAGACGAAAATAGACGGAGGCAGAAGAATGAAACACTCATGCAGAGGGTCCTTCCCGTGGCCCTCCATATGGGAGCATGTGAAAAGGAAGGGGCATATAAGCAGTATGTCGATAGACAGGTGGAACCCATGCACGGAGGTGTTTGCACACAAGATCAACTCGCAAGGGAACAGCAAGTCGGGAAAGAAAAGTAAAAACAGACAAAAGTAATAGGACCAGAAAGTATACGAAATCGGAAGGTTTTAAAGTGGGCACGAAAGACTGACGTTCCGAAGGCGTAGCTAACGGCTAAGGTAACCTACAGGGTCCCTCCGGGGCACTGCTCCCCATAACATAGGATGGGCGAACCAAAACAAACCTAACCCTACGACCTATGGCACATCCTATGCCCCTTGAGGGAGTTACAACTACCAAATTTAACTGTTACAGCCACTGAAGATGTACGCCGCAGAAGGCCATGTCAGTAAATAAAGTACTGTAGGACGTGGTACAAAAAATGTAGTTGGACACAGCAGAGCGGAAAACCTTGCGACATGCCAACAGTCCAAGGGCCACTACGAAAGACATTGTTGATACTCAATGCAACCCTGAGCTCAATGTACCCTGACAGATGAATGGTGGAATTTTGAAATGAGCTGGACTGGAAGCTTGTTGCCCATGGAAGACTCTATGACTGAAGCCTCCCATCTTTAGGCAAGAATTGCACATACTAAATGTGACATGGACAAAGACATTGCCTTCTGGAAACATGTTCTATGGTTAGAAGAGACTTTAATTTAGCTTTTTTGGCCATGTCAGTTTTGCTCGTGTGCACAGAAAATTTGGCAAAACTCTTCTTCCCAAGAATACCGTACCAACGGTGAAGCATATTGATGGAAGCTTGATGTTTTGCTGCTTCAGGCACAGGACGACCCATCAACATAATGAAACTACATATAAAGAAGGAAGAAGGAATTTGGTTGAAAAACTTGAAGGATTCCGTACGAGAACTCCCACTTGGCCGCTGTTGGAACTTGGTGCAGGATGATGATTCAAAGTACAGTGCACACCTGACGACAAATTGGTCAGAGACTAACGATATCAACCCCATCCTGACCTCAACCCCATCGAGAATCTATGAAAAATATTTATCAAAGTTAAAAGTAGAGCAAAGAAATGCTAAATATCTTGCTCAATTTAAGGAATTTCTGCCACGAAGAGTGAAGGAATATTTTGACAGAAGTGTGCTGAAAGTTACCATTAAATAATAAAGAAGAATTAGTTGAGGTACAGTACTGTCTTCAAAAGGCCATATAATCAATTATTAGAAATGCATGCCAATAATTTTGGCACGGTCAAATAATTTCATTTGTAACTTATTAAATGTTTAATTTTTTATATTTCTGATCAGTGATAGTTGCATTACATTGTTCACATCAAAATACATACGAAAAACATGAAACTAGCCTATACATATGGTTTAATATCTCATCTATCTACGTACCAACATATGATTTGAAAATAAGGGTTCTCGTGACAGGTGGCAATAACTATGATGATTAGTGTATCATTACATTCCTTATTTAAGCCTCCCTACCCACAGCTTATGCTCTGATCAAAAGAGGAAGAAGAAAAGAGACAAAGAATGGCTGAAGAGAAACGTGGGTAATAGGTCACATGTCAATGAGCAAAGGATAAGCAAGTCAGTCAAGAAAAGGAAGAACCAGGCAAAACATCATCAGTAGGAGTAAGAAACTAGCAAGAAACAAAGTTTACACAAAAGACACACCCAGCAGGCCTAGCTAAGGCTAAAATAACCAATGGGTTTTCCAGAGGCGCTCCTAGCCACAACATAAGATGAGCAAACCTAACTCAATGGCTTATAGCCTCTTCTATGCCCCCGAGGGAGCTATGACTTCTGTATAAACCACAGGTTTCTAAACAGGTCACAAACAACAACATGGCCTTCATATAGAACCACAAGGAACACTTATAATGAAGAGATGCTGGTGACAAACCAAGCTACCCAAGCTGCCTCTATACAGTAGGAATCAAAATGGTGATGTTCGTTAAGTCGGAAGTTTAAGCCTCCGTTTCCCAGCAGAACAATATCACAGAGGAAAGAGCCGGGGACATATAGTATGCCAATAAAAAGGGGAACCCATGCATGAAGAGGTTCCCACACAGGATCAACGCGCATGGGAACAGCAACTTGGGAAAGAAGAGGAAGAAAAGAATAAAGCATGAGCAAGTAGGAGTGTGAAATTGGGAAGGAAGCAAAGTGGGCATGAAAGAGAAACGTCCCGAAGGCCTAGCTAATGGCTGAGGTAACGTACACAGGCCCTCCTCGGATTGCATTTCCTATGTCATAGAATGAACGAACCTAAAGTAACCTAACTTTATGGCCTATGGCCCATCCTATGCCCCCTGAGGGGAAAATGGTAATGCATTGTTGACGAACTATTATATACAAGGTATGTTTAAGACACGCTGCACAAAGGACTACAAATAGAAGTCATCCTAACACTACGCCGTCTCATAAGTAACTGCTGCTGGCTTTGTTTCGACTGCGCCACAACTTCGCGGGTGTGACGTTTCCTGACATGTGGAGCTCACAGTTACAACAAAAGCCAAAAGCCACAACCGGCAAACCCCAAGAGAGTCTACAGGTCCCACTCCACAGTACAGAGCTCAGCCAAAGAAGTCAATACCGTATATAACTGAAAACTAACAGTTAAGAGCAATTTACTGACATATTTAAATATATTTACCGATATCAAATTTTTCCTTCCAGACCGAATTAAAAGTTGAGAAAGTGCACATGAAAAAGACAACAGTGGTAGGGTACTACAGTACTACCAAATGCAAGATTTTTACTGATTACAGTAGTGAGCGAAAATGCTGGGCATGGAGAAAATTACGTAGCTACTTGAACTAGCATAAACATATAACACATTACAGCCAGGTAGCTACCTACCAGGGTTGTGGAAATGGATGTTTCAAGTCAGACTCCGACTCCAAGTCCTCCAGTTTTTCCGGCTCATTGAAAGATTTGAACTCCGACTCTTCAATAAAATTAAAATATGTGATCATTAATTTCGTCCAACTGCTTTTTACAAAGATATACACATATATTGAGCTATAATAGAGTGTTGTAACGAATTTATCTCAGTGGCGAGTGAAGACAGAAAATCTCTGTCGGTAGCACCAGACCAGCGACAGCGCCCAACTCTGAGGGCGTCTAAATGGTAGTTTAGACTGTTTCGTGGCGCAACCATGATTGTAGACAGCTTTCGGTGTTTCATCGTTTTTTTTAGGCCCCGCCCAAATGGTAGCTACCTCAGGAGCCCAGCAGCAGCACTCCTCATTTAGGCAGGACGAGCGCACTAATACATCAACATCACCCTAGGCCATGGAACTGAAGAGGCTTTGGGTTTGTTTGATCCTCCAGAGGTGTTCTGTCTTCGCTCGCCACTGAGAAAAATTCGTTGCTACACTATGCATCCTCAGTGGCTCGCTCCGACAGACACCTCTGTCGGTAGCACCGACATACCAACGGCGCAGCAGGGAGGGGTTTCATGGCCCCCCTGAGTTGCTGGTGCAAGGGATCCTGACGTGAACTAATTTATTCTCTTCCCTCTTTGTTGACTTTTTCTTTGTGGACAATCCAACCGTTTCAACAATAGTAAGATAGTGACTGTAGGTCATCTCTAACCTCGGAGGTACGTGGCAACCATCTGCAATGAGTGGCCATACCACTAACCTTCTATCAAAAGATAATTATATAAATGACAACTGCCTTTAGTGGATTGTCCCGGAACAAGTCTATGTAGCAAAACCCTGTTAAGACAATACTGTTCTAATCCGGATTCTTGCTGTATTCAAACTTTACCTGAAGGTTTTGGAGATATTAGCCAGCGAGTAGAATCGCTTGCAACTCAGACCTTCCTGGACCCTTTAGGGGCTTGTCTTTCCTAGTGTAGTTTCTGCCGGTAGGCTGAGCTTTCTCCTGAGGATCTTGGATCCCTGGTTCCCGATGGGAGAACCTGTATGAGGCTTACAGCCTCATCCACACTAAACCAGCATCCTGAACTGTCTGCCCGGTGGACCACGTTAACTCAAGAATGACTCTTCCGAATTCCAGGAACCTTATACTTCTATTACAGGACTTCCATAAGTACCATATCCACAAAGCCGACTGAGGAGGTAGTCACCTCCTAGGCTCGGGAGCACAAACTTCTAATGTCCGGTAGACGCTAATCAGGGGAAGGACTTTTCCCTTGTGTCTAGTTAAAGACAATTTCTTGGAACGAAGGTTTTTCCACCGTCGTAGAAGAGCAAAACCTTGACGGGACCCTCCGAGAGGGTCCTGTACTGACCTTAATTACTCTATGGTTAAGCAAGCTTTCCCCTTCAGGCAAAGTCAAGAGGGACCCTCGATGAGGACCTTGTGAGTGGGGAGAGAGTACGCAATTTGGACTTACTTTGGCCCTGGAGTCCTGAGCCTATTTGAGACTGGTCTTGGACCCAAAGGGGTCTTGGTCAGCTCGTTTGAGAAAAGATTTTCTCCGATTTTCCGGAACAGAGGCACCTACTATTCCAGGCTTCTTCTGCCTGAATTCAGTCTCCTCCTGGTGACCGACCCACTATCTAAGCCTGTTACAAATTTATTTTAGTATAAATCTATATTGCACCTTTCAGCTGCTACTCCTTGAACCTGATTGGGTAGGTGACTACTAAGCGACTTGGCTTAAGGTTGTAGTCACCATGTTTTATGTGGAGCATATTTAACCTGCTATTAGAGGGCCCCATCCTGTAACTGATGGATGGTCCTCGTCTATACTACTTGGCTCGGCCAGCAGCCCAAGGGAAGTGTGCCTTACTCTGCTGCACTTTGGCTAGAGACGTTTTCAAAAGTTAGAGGGGGAACTCTTTAACAGAGGCGGACGCAACCTGTATCGCAGCCTAACTTGGTCCCTCCTGAAGGTGTGAAAAAATTAGGTCTTAGACTGAGTCTAAGCAGACCCAAAGTGGGAAATCTTGAGTTTCCCTGTTACCTTTTAGCTAGGGGATAACCTCCTGCTCGACCTAGTGTATCTTACACTAGCTTACTTCTCCCCGGAAAACTATGCTCGGGGGAGAACCAGGGTTTCTCTATTGTGAACCCCCTTGGAAACCAGACGGCGTTTTCTAATGCAGCTCCTGGAAGTTTGAATTGTACTACTATCGGACCGCTACTAGTAGCCCCTCTTCAGGATTTTACGCTGATACTGGCTGAACTTCTGCTTGATTGGTGGACATAGATCTGCCCAGCCAACCAGGTCTGCAAAAACCATTCCCAATGAACTTTGGGTAGCCGCTAGATAGACTGGACCTATCCTCGGATGTATTGTAGGGTAATGTCTCAATTGCCGAATGCCCATCTATTACCGAATATAGGTAGGAATCTTATTGCGTTCGGTAATAGAAACGCATTCGGCAATTGAGACATTACCCTAGGAACTCTTTTTTTCTGAGGTCTCTGGAGTAACCTGAGCCTCTGGAATCTTGTGCGGCCCTATGGTTTAAGAATAGATTCTGAGAGTTAGAAAAGCTGAACTTTTATAACTCACTGCCTCTTCACGAGAACAAGCCCGACCTGTCGAGGGGAGGGGGGGGGGACTCCTTCCCAGAGTGAGGATCAGAGAGTGCCGATAAAAATCTGAACTCTTGAGAAATTTAAATTCTATTCTATGTCTTCTGCAGAGCTAAGGGTAAGGGATAAAGCTCGTTGCTAAGTCCAGCTAGGTTAATCTACCATCTCAAATCCTGGGACATAAGATAGCTCTCCGCCCGTCAAGTTTCTTTCCGGGCTTCATGAGCAAAGGACGTATGGAACACTCTGTTTTCACCCTTAGAAGGATCCTAAGACTTGGGTGAACCAGGATTATTGAAACCGCAAGACTATGCTTCGACTCGTCAATGCCCATAGTACGGTTCTATCTATCCTCCCCTGTCACGGCACCCTGCCTTCCTAGTTCGAAGACCTTCCATTGGTTGCGGGCCTACTACAGCTGGAACTGAGGCAACTGATGTAGGCTTGCAACAGCCCTGGGCAACGACAGAAATTACCGGGAATAGGCAGAGGATGTTGGCCTGCAGGCACTTCAGCTAATGTGAGGAGTTGACCTCTGCCTAGTAACAACTGCGTGCCGTTCCAAAGTTATCCTTATCTCCCTTCTTTAGAGAAGGGATGGCACTAATTTAAGGCGGCACAGTATCTCTAGACAAGACACTATCGGCTGGTCCTGATCATTCCCTGAGAGCGAGACCCAAGCGCAAACCCTCCTCAGGAGGCCCGCTGTCGTGTTCTCATGGAAGACGAATTTATAATGTCCGTCAGGAAAATCTCGTCCTTTTTTCCTCGCTCTCCGTGACCTGGGATCCCTTATCCACAGGACTCGACGAGGTTGAGGTAAAGAAAGGCGTCAGCCTTAGACAAGGTATAAGCCTGCTTCAATAGGCTGGGCTAAGCACGGGTCCGGAACTATTCTCCCTTCCATGAGCCATGGTTCCTGAACCACCTCGAAGAGGACAAAAACTACTAGCTCTGTTTCTGTTCATCATACCAACTCCCTCTGTCGTCTCAGCCTTCTTCGAGACAGAACAGAGTCGATCAAAGATTGGGAACCCCTGTCTCTTGCCCTAGACACTGTTGAATCATTTGGGAAGTTACTGACTTCCCCAAAGCTAACCTGAGCTAGCCAGTGGTCATCTCAAGAAATTGTCAACTGGCGTATATATATATATATATATTTTTTCCATTTTTTTCTGCCTGGGCCTATGACAAACCAGTCATATCACAGCACTAATGTAAGCAAGAGACCAACCTACACCCGGAGCTTGGCCATATGCATCAGTCCAGCGTACTGACCGAGGATCCACCCTAGGTGCGCATCTGTTCCTGCAGCGGACCTGAGATCCTTATCCCTCTCTCTGGGAAAGGGCTATTCATAATAGCGCCCACAGCAAAGAAAATTTACTCTTTCTGTTGCCATCCTGATAGCAAGTTTTACTATATATGCAAAATGCTATATCAATTGTCAATACTGACTGGAGGAAGCTTCTTTTCGGGAAGTTCCGCTGGAGTAGCAGTACTCATTATGCCAAACAATACTAAAGTTTATGGCCAACCCTATCCAATAAGGAGGAGCCTGAGGGGAGTTTCCCTCCAGGGAGCTCGTAAACAGGACTACTCAGCTCTCTGGGGTCAAAAACCTGCGGCTCTCCTGGGAGAAACATAAGTCGGTAGAAGGACTCTTCCGAGGGAGTCCCTATCTTGGTTTTACTGGCTTGAGGAGGAAGCCAGATTCGACGCTATCTTCGCTTCCGATCTTGGAGTCCTACTCAACCTCTGACTGGGGTTTAACCCATTTCTTAACGACAGGACACTCCTGTTCCGAGCTAAACTTCCTGCTAGAAACCTAAAATTGGAGGGCTATAAAGAAAGCGCATGCTGAGCGCTGCTTTTAGACCTTCATAAGGAGGGGTCCCGTCTGGGCCAAGAAACGCATCAAACTTATTTAATAAGGCTTCAGGGGCTTCTTAAGCAAGGTCCCAAGTATAGGACACCCTGGACCGATATTCATCAGTGGTCCATCCGGGGGGGGGGGAGGAGCCCGGTAGAATGGTTTAATTCACCCCTACTTCAAAAAGAAACTCCGGACTGGAGGAAATTCTCAAAGTTCCGATTCCACCCTTGGAGCCGCTGAGGCTACGTGGAGCTAATTCCTAAACCAAGTCAAGAACCTTGCTTTGACTGTCCTAGGTGTACTGTCTTCGTAGATCTCAAGGAGCACACCTACCAAGACTAAACCCCCCAGGTCCTGGAAAACAGACTAATTCGGAAGGCTAAGTTAGTTAAACAAAAAGGCCACTCAGCCCTTGAACCGTGGTACCCAATCTAGGGTACATCATCCCGCTAACCACCGTAGCAGGGGCAAAGATTTTTCCAGGTATACCTGACGACTAATTCTTGTCTCCAACTGAATGTTTTCCTCAGGAGTTGAGGGTCAACAGTTCACACGTACCTGTGTTCAGATTCAGAAAGTTTGAAGAATTCTGGATACATATAACTCCAAAAGGAGCTTGAACAAAAGCTATCAGCGTAACAGCTTATCTGGGCGCTCGAGAGACTATGAGCCGTAGTCCCTTCCGCTGCCCCCTGAAATTCTATCATGATGATGAAGTTTGGGCCACAGAAGGTACTTAGGTGACCTGAGCTAAAACCTCCAAGCAGTACCTGCTCTAAGGCAAAACACCTTATTGGACTTTGATATACAGCACTTAGAGTCCAAACCAATCCTTAGGGAACCTTTGCCCACACGTCTGCGGAGGCAGTGCACGCTTAGGCTTCCCGAACTTCTTAATTTTTGCCCGACTGTGGTCAATCGGAGTTATGTCACCTGTCGGTTGATAATTGCATGTTTATCTTTACACCACTGGGATTACATCCCGCGGCTGAGTTCAGCAGGACCACAAGAAAAAGGTCACAACCTCCACAGGTTGCCTTTTGTTGGAGCCAAGTCCACAGATCATAACTGCAGGGCTTCTGCAAGGTTTCTACCTATGTGCTTTCTCGGGATTAAGAACCGCCTGGTTCTTAGAAGAATACACTCAGTCCCAAAAGAAGGCTCCCAATGGGGTTAAGTCCAAATTAGGTTGAATGTTCCAATGAACTATTTGGAGTGGAAGTCACGATCCCCGATACAAGTTCAGAGAAGGTTTCCTCACAGGATTGAGAAAGGTCCCAATTTTCTATGTGGGGGTAGGAATTACTAAGTGCTGACCCTCTGTATATCTGTTGAAGTCGCACTGACCTACAGATTTTTAGATTTAGTCACAAAAACAAGTGCTCCTCTCTTGTACTCCCTTAGGGAAGTAAGAGTGTACCTCCCCTCCTCCCCTTTATTTTATTATTTTTTTTTTTACTTAGCCACAAAACAAAGTGGTCCTCTTGTACTGCCTTAGGGGAGCATCCCGGTTTTTTTTTTTTTTTTTTGACCAGCCGGCTTCCCGGCGTCCGGGCGCCATCTTAGAATCGGCCCAGGTCGAGAATTTGGCCGATTTGAGCCTTCCGACTTTTGGGGAGCAACCCAATAGTTGGAAAAACGCTCTTTGGCGACAGTGTATCTGCTCGGCGGATTTGTTACGGCACAAGGGCTTACCAACCAAGAGAGTACTTAAGTACCTCTTGGTTGGTACCTTACGTAAGTACCTTACGAGGACGCATAGCCTAACAAAGCAAGTATAAATAATAATATAAGCTTGGCGGACTTGTAGGGCACTAGGGCCTACCAACCAAGAGAGAGAACATACATGCTTGGCGGCCTTGTGAGGCACTACAGTCTAATTAAGGCAAATACTGGATGAATATACAAACTTGGCGAACTTGTTAGGGCACTTAGGCCTACCAACCAAGAGGATTACTAAGCCCCTCATATTTTGGGCGACCTCGCTTTATGGCGGAAATAACCCCTCCCATATTTTGGGGGAGGGCCTTACTCTATAGCGGAGTACTCATACATGCTTGGCGGAATTGTTAGGGCACTACGGCCTACCAACCAATACTTAAAGCAACAATATGTTTCGTGGAATTCTTTGGGCACAAGTGCTTACCACCTAAATGTATTGCTGTGCAAGATGGAATTGCTAGAGCAACAAACGCCTACCATATAGTCTTTGATGTTACATTAACAAGTGACACAGAAAGGCCGTAAGGGCCACCACCGCAAAGGAAGCAAATATCCTAGGGCAATATACTTTGAGGAACTGTTAGGGCCACTGGACCTACTATGAAGTATTTAAGCAAGCAATATACTTGTTGGAATTGTTAGGGCACAAGTGCCTACCACCAAGTATTTATTCCTCTATTCCAAGGAAAAACAATTTGCATCAGCAACATTATATTTGGTGGAATTCTTAGGGCACAAGTGCCTACCACCTAAATGTATTGCTGTGCTAGATGGAATTGTTGGGGCAACAAAGGCCTACAATCCAGTCTTTGATGTTACGTTAACAAGTGGCTCCGTAAGTCCGTAAGGGCCACCATCGCAAAAATAGCAAAAATCGTAAGGCAATATACTTCGCGGAATTGTTAGGGCCACTGGGGCCTACCACGAAGTATTTAAGCAAACAACATACTTGTTGGAATTGTTATTTGTTAGGGCACAAGTGCCTACCACCAAGTATTTATTCCTCTATTCCAAGGAAAACCATTTCCGTTAACTTTAATTCAAAACACATAAGCACAAAACACCATCACTGTCACTGGTCTTCATGAAAAAAAAAAAAAAGCTGCTACAGCTCTGTGACCACAAGGAGACATGGGTTAAGGATCAAAGATGGTGGCACCCTAGGCCGATCACACACCAAACATAGTCTCCTAAACGTATCAATCACTAAAAACGGTAAAAACACATTTCCAAACAGGAAAACCCGCATTAGACCACTAAAAAACAGTACGAGTATTTCTCCAAGCTATAAGATCGATAGGTGAACACAGAGCAGCAGCTGAGACCAGAGCACAGATGGAGATGTTAACAGTAGCGCGAGTCGTAATAGAATGAGGAGTGCTGCTGCTGGGCTCCTGAGGTACCAGGTGGGCGGGGCCTAAGGAAAAAAAAGAAAGAACACCGAAAACTGTCTACAATGAGGGTTACACCTCGAAACGGTCTAAACAACCATTTATATGCCCCCCGAATTGGGCGCTGTCGCGAGTCTGGTGCTACCGACAGAGGTATTCTGTTGGAGCGAGCCTCTGAGAACAAGTACATATCTTTATCCCATTTCTAATGCTATTTAGTGTCATTGCTGCTACTGAGGATAATTATATATTTTCAATTCATTAATACAGTAGCTATCTAGAAAAACTGTTTAAACAGGCTAAGCACTAAATGTAAAAATAGTTGGAGTATTGCAATGACTCTTTTGCAGTGGCGAGTGAAGGCAGGGTAATTCTGTCGTATAGAGCACATGCGATCGCACACCCTCGGCGAATCGTCTCCTCTCAGGAGGGCAGTTGTTAGTCGTCACACTCACTTTAAAGACACTCATTTGCATGTTCCCTTTATATTACATGTTTTAATGAGTCACTGCATATTAAGGGTAGCACACGCCTAATTTTTTTTTTTTCATTCTTGAACCGATTTGTTTGAAAGCTTGTTCATATATCTAAAATCGAAAATAAATGTGGGTTAGTCTCTTGAACTTTTCCCGTTTTTGCCATAGAAAATGTGTAAAAATCGAAAAGAAAGGATGGGGGAACCCTACTCCTACAGTTTTTGAGCAACAGAGATGATTTTGGTATCAAATGAAGCAGAATTCAATCCTCTACATATCTATTACTTTTTTTATATTTGAATAAGTTTCTGAGAAATTTGATAAAAACAAAAATATTTAAAGTTACAGTATTTCGAAAATGCTAGCCAACACTTGCCTGCTAATTCAAAATTTAAAAAACCCAATAACAAAAACCGATTTGAAGAGGATTAAATTCTGCTTAGTTTGATGCCAAAATCATCTCTGTAGCTCGAAAACTGTATGAGTAGGGTTTTGAAGCAGAAAAAATGAGTTTCCCAGGAGAGCCTGTGCTTCCGTTTTCTCTGAATAATTAATTTTCTATACCGGAAATGGGAAAAAGTGCACGAGTCTAACCCACATTATTTTCGGATTTTACATATCTGTACCAAGTTTCAAATTGGAACGAAATTAAAAATTTGAACCCTTTGGTGGGAAATTGTTTACGTAAAATTCTAGAATATGGATAAAAAAAAATTCATATGTACTGATTTGAATGAAACTTGGTACAAATATGTAAAATCGAAAAGAAAGTGGGTTAGACTCCTCTACTTATTCGCAATATTGTCATAGAAAACAAGTTATTGAAAGAAAATGGATAACCTGTTTTCTTTGAATAAGTCCTTTTCTATGGCAAAAATGGAAAAAGCTAGAGGAGTCTAGCCCTCATTTTTTACAATTTTACTTATATCTGCTGGAAGTTTGATTCAAATCTGACAAAAATAAAAAATTTTTCTGATTTTTTGTGGCAGGAAACTAAAACAAAAGAAGAAATAAAAATTTTAATTGATGTACCGATTTAGATGATACTTGATAGAAATATATGAAATTGAAAAAGAATGTGGGTTAGACTCTCGTACTTTTTCCATAGAAAACTAGTTATTCACGGAAAACGGTGAAATCCGTTTCCTTTGAATGACTCATTTCCTAAGGAGAAAATGGGAAAAAGTACAGGAGTCCAACCTCCATTTTTTTTTTTAATTTTACACAACTTTATCAAGCTTTGTGGAGATTGGAAATAAAAAAGAGCTTTCAAAAATGGGCATACCAACGTAACTATCCCATTCCACCCACTTAGGGTTGCACTGACTGCCTAAAATTTTGCCAGCATGTCCGTCTGATGTACAGTATATTCCCTTTGACTATGCAAATACAATTTTTCACGTATTTTTCAAGATAAGGGTCAAACGTTTAAAATGTTAATAGTAAATTAATCCACAAGTATGTTGTAACTATAAAAACAATTAGAGAAAAATAAAACAGAACCATTACCCGCATTTTGGCAATATCCGCTCATCGCACAGGGATCTGCTGTTACGCCAGATTATGCAACATCACTCCCTAGTCAACATGGGCAAGAAAAGTGGTCTAACCAGTGAAGAAAAGAACAAAGTGACCTTGTTATTGGCTTCAGGTAAGACGACACTTGAAGTTTCCAAGGAATTACAGCATGATCACAAAACATTTAAGACTTATGCAAATTGAAGGTAAGGTCAACCGGAAAACTCCGGATAGAGCCTCTACGAGGAAATTGACTGCTCGAGATATGACATTTGAAGGTTTCTATGGCTAGAAAACAACTTTCTACATGTAAGGCGAGATTTGGAGACTCTGGAGCCCCAATACTAAGCAGAAAGAAAAGATGTGAGGTTCTGCAGAAGCTAGGAAAAGTGAAAAAGGCAATTAAACGACCACTTCTAACCAAGTATCATAAAGAAAATAGGGTCAAATGGGCTGCAGAGAACATGAAAACTGATTTCTCCAATGTAATATTTACTGGCGAATACAGAGCCACTCTTGATGGTCCATATGGATGGGCGTCTGGGTGGGTCCTCCATAACCGACATCAACGGACACGGCTTAAGCATCAACAAGGTCGTGGAGGTGTGATGTTTTGGACCGGGATAGAAGCTGATACCCTTATTGGTCCATTTCCTGTTAACTTGTCTTTATTTCCTTTTTATGACGTTTTCATTAACTTGTTTTGGAACAGCCCGTCGTCCCATGCAATTTTAATTAACTATCTCACTATCTGATGCTAAAAACGTAGCAGGTTAGCTCTCTAGCCCACGTATCGACGGTCACATTGTTCAGGATTTCTACAATCAGGTCAGGATGATGGCACCGATAGAACGGCTGGATCGCATGGACTCGGGAACGCAATTGACCACAAGGAACAATAGATCGGCATGGATCCGGCAGCAGGCCTATGAAGAACTAAACTTTAGCTGCTGCGCACAGTTGCATCCTACCTAAGTCAAACATCGGTTGAGAAACACGTTGACACATCAGCTTTACTTGTGGAGACACAAACGGCAGGAGATAAGGCACAATCTCAAAGTAAAGAAGGCAGCTCCATCAGCACATCTTAAGTCGGCTGGTAGTTTAGTAGTTCACAACTGACCATCCTGATACATCGGAGCGTGACAACAACTCCTATCTGCACTCTCGCAGTCAAGCGACGATCTATATTCGAAATTTCCAGAAAATTCCTACCGTAGTCATGCAAGGAACTGAAGCCCCGTCATATAGACAGAAGGAGACCTTGCGGATGCACATCCTGTTTACCGCTTTTGCTCGTCGTCATTGCTGACGTAAACATTGTCCTACAAGCGCTCCGACAGGACAACTCTGCTGGACTAAGTGACAAGTGACGTATACAAAATAAAGTGACAAATAGTAAAATAACTACGTTACAATATTTGGTAAGTTAATAATAGAGTGAATGGCGCCATTATCTAAAGTTCATATACAAATAGCCTGTGGGACAACCTGGAGTTCTGACTAGGGGCTAGGCCACAGCTCCAGCCTAGAGTACTGACTTCAGAGTGTAGATATCAATTGAAAAATGCATATGGTGGCGATGCTGATGCGTCTTTCTGTGACTGGCCTGTCACAGTTGCATACGGTAATCTGAGGTAACAGTAAAAAAAAACATAAATAAGTAAATTGTATGATAAACTTAGCAAATGGCTAAAAATTTACTTTATAATTGCTGTTTATATTTGCAACATAGCCATACATTTAGTTAATATTGTTATTTCAAAGTTAGACACTTATCTTGAAAAATAAAGCAAAAAAATTTTATTTGCACAACCAAAGGTAACATAGTGTATAGCCACTGTTTAGTGGGGAAAAACCGAATTTTGAAAATTCAAAGGTTTTTATTGGAAGTATGCTACCCTTAAAAACTAGAGGTTTTAATTAGAAGTCTAACTGTCTGCTCTCGTCCCGGCCTTATGGCCGGAAGGACCTCCAGGTTTTCCCCTAGGCTTACAAAAGTTTCTTTTTTTGTGAACCTCTCCGACTGTGCAGGGGTGCCTCTGTCGGATAGCACGACTTACCCTATGCGGAGTGACAGCACAGAATATGGAGAAAAATATGTACTCTCAAGGAGCAGGGACGGGTTGTATGGTTCCTTCCTGAGGCGGAGGGTGCAGAAAAGTAAATTATTCTATAACCATATACCTTTACCCAAGGTTTTCACTTACTGGTAACAATTGTCCTCCTTCGAGTGTATGGGTATAGCTTTACTCGTGCTCGATCCTCACCAGTGAACTAGTCGTTCAAGAAAACACCCGGACGATTGTTACCTGCCAGACCTCCTTAGAGCCCGAGCTTTTCTGTTAGGCCAGGTATCCTCTAAAAAAGCAGGCCTCTGCCGTGCTTCCAACCCCCCCCCCTCCTTAACTGTTCCGGTACTTAAGTTAACTTAGGCGGCAAGTCTGACAATTACCTTTGCCAAGGACTGCAAAGAGCGGGCGTCTGTCAGGTTCCTCTTGAGGATTAGACGTACCAGATACCGACTGCTCCTTCTGTCTTAACGGCTTTGTACGAACCCTTGGGTTCATCTGAGGTAGAGAAGGACGAAACAGCAGCAACCGAACCCAACCACGTGTTTCCACGCGCCGAGTCGCGCCAAGCCGACAACAGACACGAAACAGCAACCCAAGTCAACGTCGACGACCTCTCAACCACTAAGACACATATTTCTTTAGTTCGTA
>LQNS02278096.1:16472408-16484540 GCA_001587735.2 Parhyale hawaiensis | reverse complement strand
ATAGGGTTAGGTTAGTTTAGGTTCGTCCATCCTATGCTATGGGGCCAGGCAACCCCAGGGGCCCGTGTAGGTTACCTCAGCCATTAGCTAGGCCTTCGGGACGTTTCTCTTTCGTGCCCTCTTTGCTTCCTTCCCGATTTCATACTCCTACTTGCTCATGCTTTATTCTGTTCTTTCTCTTCTTTCCCGACTTGCTGTTCCCATGCGCGTTGATCCTGTGTGGTTGGAACATCTTCGTGCATGGGTTCCCCTTTCTCTTGGTACACTATACCTATGTCCCTTGCTCTTTCCTCTGTGGTAGGTATCGTTGTGCTCGGAAACGGAGGCTTAAACTTTCTAACTATAACATAACTCCCTCAAAAGGATGAATACGAACCTCGAAAACCTTGAATATGAAAAGAGCCCCATAAAGCCCCGAATCCTGAGCACAGCCGTGAACAATAAGAAAGTGAAAACCCTTGAAAAGTAAGGCATTTAAAGCTATGTCCAAAATTGAAGGCTCTTACCAAGTTTCTTAAGGCTCCCTCCAATTTCAAGGTTTTCAAGTTTTGTAATTACCCTGAATAAGTATCCAGACGAAAGGGAGTTCAAATGCTTTATTTTTCAAAGTTTCAAGCATTCTCACCGTTCCAAATTCAAGGCCATGTCCAAAACTCAAGGCTCTTTTTAAATTCAAGGTTCGTATACACCCTGTTCAAAGAGCTTTTGCTGTTTTTACCTCACGAGTTGTTCTCTTACAGTAAATTCCTGTTAGAGTCTCAGCCGTAACCACACTGCTCAACCCTAAGCTTATCTGCTACCAATTTGGTATTCTTCCACTTATCTCTTGTTTCGGAACCGGCGTCTTGTTCATAGTCCATGCAGCTTTTGACCACTTGCACCACTTGACACATCAATCAGGCTTGCCGCTGTGGTGATACGGTCCTTTACCAGAACTGGAAAAGGTCGGGAGCTGCAGATCTCTCGCGCAGAGCATATTCATCGCCACGTCATAGCTTTTCCCAGCTTATGGTCGACAGCCTGGGGGCCTTACGGCCTATATCTGCAGCACTAACCAGCGCTAGTGGATTTCCCAGTTGAGGAGCGATCAAGTTAACAAACCTTTGTGACGGTCAAAGATGTGACACGCCTACGTGAGGTTGTAAAAGCCGTTCCCGCTCAAAGGTAGCTAGACATTAGTGACTGGACTGTCATCTCATCCGGTCCCTTGCCCTCATTACCTGATTAGCAGATCGACTGTGTCTGAGTCTGTTCCCGCAGTACGAGATTGTCATAAGTTCAGCAAGTTTGCCATAAACATCTGCCAGTGACCGCTGTATTAGAGATAGAGAGTTCCACAAATACAAGGATTGTGTGTAACAAGAGTACAGTATTTCTACCCAGCGTTCTACCTGGCCGAACTTACGGTTGTCTGCGTACATTGGATATAGGTACCTCATATACCAGAGATATTGGAGATACCATAGTGAAGAGAATTAGAGATTCATAGTCTTACGACCTTTGGCGACCGCGGGCCGTTCCAGCTGGGAACTATCGCGTTGCCACAGTGGTCAACTGTGCCGCGTTGACGCATACCAATACATTTTGGGCAGCGTGCGCCGGTACTTATTGGTATCAGCATTGTTTGGTTGGTACACCTTTCTTGCAGTACTATCACACTGCTCCTCCTCCGAAACTCCGCTGGAACCTCGTGAGCCTGTACTTTTGCTGCAAGTTTTTTTCCCTCCCATAAGCCGCAAGCAAGTTTGCGTTCAAACATAGTAATCACTCTTTACAAGCCCTACTTTGCAACTCACCTCCCGTAAGCTTAACCTCGCTCACCAAGGTGCTACTGATTCTTTGCAATGCAACATGAGCAATACACGATACCAACCAGCCATCGTTCTGCTCGGGGTTGGTAATTCTACTAAAAACTGTGACCCTAGTGTAACACATTGGTTACCTAAACCGTGTCCTACCATACACGGTTACAAGTTCAACTCATATATTTGCCCGTGCAAGGACTGTCCCGAGTGCTTTCTCCGCAGGTGATATTGCAGTTAGCCCCAGTACCTGGTGAGAAGGTTAGTTTCTTACCTGAGGTAGCTTTTCTATATTTCCCTTTCTGCTCGGAGAGGTGTGCTGTCGATCGAGATAGCCGAACTAGTCCGCGAAACTCCTCTTCTCTCTCGTGTGGAAGGCCTCAAAATGGGCTGTTCACCTCAGTTTCTTTTTTCTGTTTTTCCTTTCTTTGTGCCTTTTTTTCTGCCAGTAGTAGCGCTCTGAGCCAACCGAGATTTTTCGGCTGGAATGCCAAGATCAAATATATCTAAGGAGCTAGTTATGTAAAATGACTGAGTCGGCACTGTACCGTACGGATCGCTCATCAATTGGATACGGTGATAAAACTATGACTATAATAATAATATTCTTCCCCATATTACCAAGAGGTAGCTAACTCGAAACACCTCTTCAAATTTTACCAACAACAAATTCCAGGCACCCTAGGACAAACTATCCTACAATGCCCCCGAAATATGCAGGAAGGTTGTTTCAGTTTAGAGTACGACGCAAACTTGGGTTGTGTCAGTCTAGAATACGACGCAAACTTCGTCTTCATATTCTTACAATGGCTCAGACACAGTGCTCGTCTTTATTACGGCCTTCCTATTATAGAGACGTGTTACAGTCTGAGGTCCCCAACTCACTCCACCCGCAAAGAATGCCCTCGGACGTTCTTTGTCCTGGGATTCGGAAATTCTTTGCAGTATCACAAGAAGCTCTTAGATTTTTGGTCTTTTGTGACCAACCCTATCTTCAGCAATTTGGTAAGAACACGAGTAACACTAAGAAGAACTTGAAAAAAGCCTGGTCTAAGAAGTGCCAGTACTTTTAAGCCCAACCACATAGACAGGGCTCTCAAGACCGACTACCAAATTTTTCAAAACCTTTACCAAGCTGAGATCTCCTTGAGTTTCTAGCCGCATTTTCGACTTGGACTCCCTCTAGAACACCAGGCTCAGTCTTCCTCATCCCATTACTAGATTTCATCGACTTACCAACTTGCTGTCAATCCATAAAATGTAGACTATCAAGCCATTTATATCTGCCCCCCTATGCTAGATTGCCTTTACGGTGCTCTAATTATATGCTATGCTGCAAGTCAACAACTTCTACACCCCTTATGACCGAAGTGAAGTAACAGAAACTGCCGTTTCTTCATCTTGGGCTTTCTAGTAAGAAAACTCTCCAAGGGTGTAACCCGTGCGATTTTTTCGATTGTGTCCTAAAAATTCCGGGCAATTTCCTCCTTGTTCCCCGAACAAGTCCTCTTAGATTACGGCAAAACACTTACTCGTCGCCTCTCCGACGTGTACAGGTGCTTTCACTACAAATATCGATGAGTGTGAGCAATTTGCTCCTGATGCGCAACGAATACAATGGCTTCAGGCTGTAAAGCTTCCAGAGGGCTTTTTAGCTTGCATCGTCTATGCACTTGTCTTGTAAACTTTTTGGCCTTGACTGCCTTTCTGCTAACTTGAAGGTACCAGTTTGCACATCCCTAAAAGCCCTGCTTCTCCATTTGTTTCCCTCATGAAATGTAGAACTCCGTACAAACTACAGTTCAGTTTTTACTCCATGAAAGAATCCCACTATGCCCAAACGCCCTTAATTTAGCCATCCCCGAGCAACAGACCTTTTAACCATATTTCTCTTAAACTTCGAGCCCTACAGTTGTTCACTCCTGTGCGACCTCTAGCCCATCTTACAGACGAACCAAGAATCTTGACAATGTCACTTCTAGCAAATCCTCAGGGATGTTTCACTGCCCATCCTCAATCCTTCCCGTGAAGCTTTTGGAACGTCTATCTTTTATGCTCACTTTGCTTCCCTCCACTTGCATACACCTACTGATACTTTCTTCTGCCCTTCCTCTTTTTCCCAATTTGCTTTTTTCTCATTTGCATTGATCCTGTGTGGGAACACCTTCATTCATGGGTTACCCGCTTCTATCGACTTGCTTTATATCCCTTATTTTTTACTCCATTACATCACCTTAGTTGTGGAGACAGGGGCTTAAGCTATTCAATTATCAATAAATTAATCTAAGTTTTACATTTCCTAAGGCCAGCCCACCTGTGAAATAACACACCTACTGCATACCCTTGACCTGGATTGCGGAGTGGGCGGAAGTCAAAGGATTTGAGGAGAGTTATAATCGCAAATCCACTTGCTTTTGGGGGCAGAGACGAAATTTACTTTTACTTTTCCTACTCCAGAGAACCACTTGACAAAAGTAGCTCAAATTTTTGAAATTGAATTTAGAGATTTTGGTTTTGAGATTTATATATCAGATATTGCAAATGTGAACTAATTTTGAAGACACAATCCATGTGTTTGCCTTTGACATGACTTCCTACATAAATCAGGGATAGCTACCCAACTTTTTCAATGTCTGGCCCTTCGGAGTACTAATTTTCAGTGCGTTTTTCCACTCTCTACAAAATTAATAACTCGTGTGAAGTTAAAGGATGAAAACTGCGTCACATTTGTGCAACATTGATCTACATATATTGTACTTCTGCTTTTCCCTCCATTAGTTACTAAGTACAACTGTAACATTTTCATCAGTATTCGATAGGGGCAAAATTAGGGCTTTCATTGGTGTATCATTAATATAACCTAAGAAGGGATCATTGGCAAATGGAGTAAAGTTTGCATTTGAGCTAGTACTGCTCGCAGGTCTCAGGTGGAAGATTCACCGCCTTACTTCGAACATTTTTCACCCTTTGATACGAGCAAGAGGGTATCTATTAAATCCTTGATAAGAAAACAGACACCTTAAAGGTGTCCAAGGAAGTCACAAACTGTCCCCTATTAATCCTACTATGTCAGACTCTATAGTGACTTTTTGAAACGAAGACAACAGTGGAATTTTCACATGCTCCAGCTAGTTTAAATTAAATTTTGTGCATGGATATAATCCAAAACTTCGCATGCCTGGTTAAAAACTCCTGACCTGAATGGTCCAAACAGTCTTACCTAGTGCCATCTACTTTATTTTATAAAGTAACTAGATAATTCCAGACCCAAATAGTGCATATAATACAAATTAGGCAAATTTTGGAAAGTTGAGTCACTACGTGATAAGTGCCAGTGAGACACTTTCCGTTAGAATTTGAACCCGGCCTCGGCCCCGATCCCTGTCCCGGCTAGTTGATTGTTACTGCACCCGGCTCCGGCCCCTGTTGTTGTAAAATCTTCGACCCAGTCGGTCTATATCTGCTACCATCATATCTGATGGAGTGCTCCCTCTACCTGACTTTACCCATTCAGGCCACCTTTAAGTGTCCTACACTAGTGTCACGCGAGTGAAGGCTGGGAAAATATGCTTGTGACAAGCCAATGGCTCTCGAACACGCCAGGTTTCCCACCTATAACGTAGTTGACACAGTAGACGCTTCCCGTTTCCCCGCCGCAAGCAGCTGTTCCGCGGCCCTGTTGATATAATGTCAGCTCAGTCCTCTGTGTAAATACTGTACCGTCTGGCCGCACTGGTCGTCAAATGGCTGACAGCTGCACTGCCTGACCGTCTGCCGCACCGTGTTGCGGAGCTCCGGAGCTCCTTTTGTGCTACCTGGTGAGCGACCTGAAAAACTGTTCAACATGAGATGCAGGGATTAAATTGCTCTACAGCGTAATTAAGCCTTTCTTCGAAGGGTATTAGAATCTATATACATGTATTTGTAACTGTTCTTAAGTCTTTGCTTGTGAAATGAGTCAGATCCAGGATGGCACCTAACCCCCTAGGTCTAAGTCCTGCGTGGTGCCAAGTTTGTTATAGGTGAGAAAAGGGCCTGTTCCAGCGCCCTTGACTTGTCACGATCACATTTTATTTATATATTTATGGTTTGTTTCAGGTGCAGGACAAAAACGCTCATATTCTTGATTTCTTCTCGTTGAAGTTGTCTGATAGTGCTGAGCTGAAAAGAAAATTCTGTGCTCTTCTGCGCTCCAAAGTTGCTCCTCCTAGACCTCCTGGTGTGTTCCCATTAGGTTGCCAACCTCGTAATACGATCATTGTTTTTGACTCCGCTGCTCCTCACATTGAATTTGATTGTTTGCAAACTCTAACGCACGTAAAGCAGATACATGGCTCCCAACTTGATGCTTCAGGCTTCATCAATCGCATCAAATCTTCTAAACACTGGTCAGAAGACAATGCGCTGTACGTCGTCATTCCGTGGCTTAAGTATTTAATTGGCAACGTAAGCGTAACTCCATCTACACACAAATGTGATGCCACCCAGAAAAAAACGTACTATCCGCGCAAAAAGTTAAATGACTTTGTTGAGAGCTTCAATGTTGTCAAAGAATTTGGAAACAATCCAGTGATGCGCTCAGAATATGAAGGATGTGAGGACTGCTTCAGCTGCCTGGAAACTGATGTTCCCACTGATTGGGATGCCCTCCTCAAAATGAGTGCAGCATTGGCTCGTAGAGCCATTCACTCCGCACATTACATAAGGACTGCCGTCCTCAGTCAGACCCTGAACTCGGAGGTGGTGTTTTGCGGATATCCTCTTCGGGGAATGAGGACATACCGTGCCTTAGATCATCTGTCTGAGCAGGTAAGAGTTGAAGTGCGTGCTGTTGGGTTTGTGCTATCTCATGTTGACCAAATATGCCAATCCTGTTTGGCTTTTGAGCTACCTTTGAATCCCCAATTGAAAACTATGAATTTCGAGTGTAATTGCTCTACTGTGTGTATATAGCTATGCGGTGTGCTTGAAATTACGTGCATTTCATAACTGCATGCACCTCGTCAGTCCACTACAGCAACAGTTTTCATTATCTTACTGTCACGACCATATATAAAGCAACTAATTTCCTCTGCCAAAGAGGTTATGTTTTTGTCGTGTTTGTCTGTGAGAAAGATTATTCAAAAAGTTTTGAACGGATCTTTACGAAACTTACTGGGATTGTTAGGCATCTTAACAGTAACAGAAGATTCACTTTTGGTGAAAACCCATTCATATGTCTGTTTGTTTGCCTATTATTTCTTAGGGCCATAACTCAGAAAGTTATGGACGAATTTACATGAGTTGTTTGCTAGCTATATTACGAAGAGTAAATGACCAAATTTTTCTGATCTGATTGTTTGGTTGTCGCTGTGTTTGATTATATGCTTGTTAGCACGATAACTCAAAAAGTTATTGATGGATCTCTATGAAATTTACAGGAGACATAAATGATTCAATTTTAGTCATGAGCGGTTTGTCCGTTTGTGTGTTTGACTTATGTTTGTCATAATATTTGTTAGCAGCGTAGGCTAGGTCAAAAAAGTTATGCACGGAACTTCTAAAAAATTACAGAAACTGTTCATTCTATCAAAAGACCCAAATGATTAGATTTTGGTATTGCCCCGAAAAAATCATTGTTTTAGAACCGGTTTGAATTTTTCATTACCGTTGACTTGCGGTAATATGCACTCTCAGAGTGCTCACCAGTTAAATATTGTATTTCATTACCCAGAGGCACGTCTTTCTCGCAACCTTGCCACTGTTTGTCGTTTATAGAAGACAATCATGTGAATGTAGCTAGTAAACACCAATTATCTTCATGTGAAGGCGGCTTCTCACAATGATTTTTGATTCCAGCTAGCTTTACAGCTTAAAACACCCGAATATGCTATTGCTTCCTTGTAAACACGTAAGAAGTTTACAGCTCTTTGTGTGTAGTCTTCTGCAGATTTGAAGAGATAGCTGAAAGTTGACGAGTGACACTAGCTAAACAAACCTTTTGTGTCCACTTACATTTTAGTAGATATTTTAGTCGGCATCCAGTTGTGTCAGCAGGACGGCGCAAAACGTTCTAACACTTTGTTCTGTAAAACAGGAGCAAGAGACTAGAAAGTGCACGAATTTGCCCAAAGTGCTCCACCATGGCAGTAGGTCAAACGTATTACAATCCTGCTCAAGTCGAGCACATTTTCTAGCTATTTGCATGCAGCCTGTCTTGTTATAGACAATGGTAATCTAAAATACCGTAACTTTTTACAGATGACTTTGGCTGATGCTGATGAAGTCTTGTGGGCAATTGTGGCGTCTATTCGCGTCTTCAATAAGTTCGCCGCCTCTTCTTGGAAACACGGTGGATATGAGGCCTTGGATGTCGGTATCCTTGCCGACATCAAACGGGCTCCTTCCCTGGCGAAAGCATCCTCTGTCCCTCTCCATTCATCTGCAAGCACTGGCAAAATTAATCAAGATGCAAACAATTCGCTGGAGGAGGCAAACAACTTCAGAACACAACAGCCTCCGTGCGCCATAATGTTGGACAGCTTGTGTGAGGTGGACTGGCAGTTGCGCGAGGATGATGGAGATCACCAACGTAAGCGCATTCTAATTGCGAAAGGAAATAGATTGGGCGCAGCAAAGGAAGTTCCGGCCTGCTCGGGTGTTTCTTCTTCAAATAAGAAAACTAATATTGCATCCGATACACAATTGGCTGTAAAATCTGCGCCCACTGGAGCTGCTGTTAATCGTGAAAAGGATGACAGAAGGTCCGCAGATTCTCAGCCTGAAGTTTTCACTCATTCTGACAAAAATGAGGCCCATCATTCAAAGGGTAAAACTAGCACACATGGAGGTTGTGGGATGGAAGCTAATATTGTAGCCGCGGTTGGTGAGTGTAGTACTAATGATGACTCTAGCGTTAAATTGGAAAACAGTATTTCTTCTGTACCAGCAGCTACAGTGCCTCTTTTAGCTCAGAATCGGCTTGTATCCGCAGCTGAATACACAATAACGCCCCTTGCTGGAGATGAACTGACTCTGGCTACTGAAAACAAAGTGCCTCCTGCAGCTGAAAGCGAAATTGCTCCCGCTGCTGAAGACGAAGTGGTTCCCAGTGCTAGAGATGAAGCTGCTGCCGCTGCTGAAGACGAAGTGGGTACCGCTGCTGAAAATGAAGTAAGTAATGCTGCTGAAGAAAAAGTGGACAATGCAACTGAATATAAAGAGGGTAATACTGCTGCTGACGAGGAAATGGACAGTGCTGCTGAAAATGAAATTGATAGTGCCGCTGAAAATGAAGTGGGTAATGTTGCTGTAAAGGAAATTGTTCCCGCTGCTGATGATGACGTGACTGCGGCTCCTGATGGTATCACCCACAAGGTTTCAAACGGTGGCACAAATGGGACTGGAAATAAGGCTGTTTGTGATTCCCAAACATCATTAGTAAACAACGAGCACTGTGAACCATCAACGGATGTAGACGTACTTGATCTGGAAGTGGATGAGACAGAGAAGGCCGTCTTCGGTCGAGTATCTCCAGTGTGCGCTAATCCTCCATCTTTTCGAAAACGGCGCCGGTGCCGGCGTAAGGAGGTTTGTCAAATCTAGTTTGCTGATATTTTAAGAGTCTTAAATTTCTATTTTTATATTGTAATAGCGATGCTTCTGTTTGAATTTGATGCCCAGTTGGCTTTATTAGAGAAATTTCTCCGTGTATTCACTTGATACCAGGTAACTGCTAGGATTTGTTCCGCAGGTGTCTTGTCTAATCACGGCCCCTCTTTCCATTTCTGGCTTCAAGATCTCAAACGGGTGATATTCAACCAGCAGAATTTATAAATTCCAGATGTTACGTCTCAGTGTAGGAACTGTGCTAAGTTTGTATAAATTAGTATACTCATTAACAGTAATGGAGTAATGGCTTAGCGGACCCTCCGTTAAAAAAGTAATCCCAAGGAGGGCATAGGATGGGCGGTAGGCCATATGGTTAGGTTAGTTACCGTTGAATGTCTTATTGTAGCGCCCCAGCAGAACCTATAGGTTATATTAACCTTTGTTACACCTTCTGGACGTCTGTCTTTCGTGCCCACTTTGTTTTCTTCCGTTTCCACATTTTTACTGATGATGCTATGTGATGCTCTTCCTCTTCTTTCCCATCTTGTTCCCGTGTATGTAGATCCTCTATTGGAGTACCCTTGTGCACTGGTTCCTCGTGTCTATCGACGAACAGTCGTTTCTTGGTCATCGTAATTTTGTATAGGAAGGCTCAAACAATATAGGTAGCCTATTCAGTCACTCATTCTGAACGGGTGGAATTTTTTTATTTATTTATTCATTTTCATTTTTAGCTGCTAGACTGATAAATTTGCATCTGCTATTGAGGCGAGAACAAG
Source organism: Parhyale hawaiensis (assembly GCA_001587735.2). Classification (NCBI taxonomy): domain Eukaryota; kingdom Metazoa; phylum Arthropoda; class Malacostraca; order Amphipoda; family Hyalidae; genus Parhyale; species Parhyale hawaiensis. The sequence continues at coordinate 16,474,369 of LQNS02278096.1, read as the reverse complement.
GCTCTTGCATCACTAATTTGTTGTGGTAGCTCTACCTCAGAGTTGTGAATTTCTAACAAGTCCTCGCTGCCAATGCTATTTCTGAAATGATTTGCTATCTTGTGGGCTTTCTGCCTGTGAACTTGCCTTTGTTCTTGCTGCAGGAGCTAAGTTTTTGTAAGCTGTTGAATTATTTGATGTAGCACGAGTTCTGAATTGTACGTTTTGTAAGAAATCCGCGTGTCTTGAATACTTTCTTCATTCAGACCGTAAACCAAATGAAGCACCCGGTTTCTTCACCAAATTTTTTCAAGAATCAAGTCTCATTGATGTTCAACTTTCGGTAGGACGAGGACCAGAACTTTTTCAATGCTAATAAATTTCGTGCTAGTTACTTAATTCACGAAATGGCTACATAGGTTCTAATCTCCACAACCGAGGGCTGTCCCGAGTGTCTTCTTTGCAAGAGATGTTGCGGCTGGCCGTAGTTCCTGTTAGTGTGTTAGGTTCGGTAGGTTCTGTTTACTTTCCCTTCTGTTCCGTGAGGTGTGTAAACGACTCATCTCATGAAACTCTTGTCTGCTGTTGTGCGTGTGGGGAGGGGGGGGGGGAAGAGGCACGGAAGGAACATTGCGCACGAGTGTTTTCTTTCTTCTGTCTCCTTTTTCCGTTTCTCGTCTTTTGCAAGCTAGAGTGCTCGCGCTGTCAAAAATGACAGCAAAGTATTTGTGAAGACCCGTCTTGTGATGCCTGTAGCATCATCGCAAAGATATTAAGGCAGAGTCTTACATGTATTGAAGGGAGCTCCCTGTCTGGGTTGTGCCTGTGTTGACGGGACATGCACTTTAGGATTTCCCAGGTTATCAACTATTTGGGGTAGACGGTTGAGCTCCTTTCCATAAATGTAAAGCTCTTATTAACTTCTTTGTGTAGGATGCTGCGCAACTGTCAACTTAAATTCGTTAACCTTACAGATGAGCATGCAAGGCTGAACAACACAAAAAAAGAAACGACATTTTTCGCGCGTAGTCGATATTGCTTCTAATAAATACGGTGTTCTGTATCGAAGATACTCAAGGGTGGCATATAACTCAGACTCGGACTATTTTTAATCAAAAGAAAACTTGTTCTGTTGAAAAAAGAACCCAAAATAAGTGGCGAAAATAATTTGCTGCCGAGAAATCATCGTGGTCTTTATTCGCCTGTTGACCGCTCAAGAATATCTTACCAGTTGCTTCAATAATTAACAAATTAAGAGCGTCAGCTGAAGTTTGGATGAAGTAAATCTCAGAAGAGAGTACACATCACGATGGAAGAGATTGTTTAGAGAAGCTGTATGCATCTACATCGAGTGGACTTCAACGTAGTCAAAGAAAGACCGGTATTCAGATACACTGTTTTGAGTGCCATCAACTGCAACCTGGGATGTTTTCTATTTATGAGTTTTCTATGAAGCTTAGCAGGATGACCACAGTCTTCAAGCAGATGAATACACTGTTGAAACCAGGAAGCCCAGAGGTAATTTTTGCCTACCTATTTCGTTAAGAGCGTGACACGAAACCTATCGATAAATAAATAGATAAATAAAAGTATAAATATATGGATAAACACACGACGATCATTCTTAGTATTAAATGCTTTGCGCCTGATTTCTCTGCCAGAAGTATCGCGCTGAACCAACTAAGACTTTCCGGCAAGAATTTTGAATAAAATATTCCTACTGATGAAAAAGCGTTATATAGTTACATCACTACTGAGGTTCACTCTTCAATCGCGGCGCTGCGCCTAGGGTGGTAAAGCACTGAATATAATAATAATCTAGTCTCCACCGGTAGCGTTTGGGGTCCCAAGGTAGAACGTGCTACATTGGGCTCTGTTTATGGGCCCATTTCATCCCTTGGCCAGATCACTTATTTCAAGGTTCAGACTTGTACGTATCCAATTTCAGAGTACTTTTTGTGCCTTTGTTGATAGATCTTAGG